>RJWM01023670.1:11988-31944 GCA_004363535.1 Dasyprocta punctata
CATGCTCGTAGGTGTATGGGAGGTGCATGTTTCACTTTCTGGAGTCCATGCCGGTTGCACAGTCCCCCGGAAGGCAGCTTAGTTGTCCTCTGGTCATAGCTGCTCAGACCTGGTGGAGTGGGCTCTCGAGGGGCCAATTCTCCTTCTCTTCTGGGAGTCCACGCCCAAGTTTTTCATTCTTTAGAAAGTTAAATTCTAGATTTTTCATGGTTTCTGTTATGAATATCATATGACACCCAATTTTCACAAAACTTCCCATGTCTTATAATTAATCTTTATTTGAATGACATCATGTTGACCTGAATCTCAGGCTTTGCAGGCTCCTCTGGGAACGCAGTGTCCAGGTGAGCAGCTGTGGCCAGGAGCCGCCCAATGGAGCTGCCGAGCACGCAGCCAGGCCCCACCTGACCTCAGGAGAAAGGAGAGGAGCGAGGGGTCCTGAGGGAGGCCATGAGGTTCAGCCCATCAGGTAGCACACATGAAAAAGGACAGTGGCAGACCATCAGGAGGCTGAAAATTACCCTGATTTTGCTCTCGTATAACTCAAATCATTGCCCCTCACCTCTGGATCCTCTGCCTGCTGCAACTTGAGCAACTTCACAGGAGGAGAGGGAGTGAGCAGACCTGGATGGAAGTGTGAGGGACTCACGGGCTGCACAAATGACCTCCTGAAATCTGTGTGAGGAGAGGGACTCGGAAGGTTGAGGCTGAGATCTAATGAGGTTGCTCCCTGCCGAGACCCAGTGGCCTCTGACCACTCTATAAACCCACGCCAAAGTCTGTGTAGCTAGGAGGAGCACAGTCATGCTTAGTCAAATATTTAGTGAGGGGAGTTGTTAGCAAAATATTTACTATATGAATGAGATAATCCAGGAAATATACCAAATGATTGTTTAGTTAAGATACTTTAAAATTAGTTCTTCTTAGGTTATTTTCTTTCTTTTGTTTCTAAAACACATAAAGAGATTATTCATTTATGATGACTGAATGGCAAGGACACGGGAACCCCATTGGTTCTAATTGTGCTGCCAACACCTGTCATCCTGGGGGTTGAATAAACATCTGGCTCAGATTTAATACATGGTCTGACCCTGCTGAACTGTGTACAGTTCTGAAATACTTTAAGGTAAGGATCAGCAATCTTCCTGAGTATTTGTCCCCCCAAGTCCTCATATAATTTTGATGGAGCTGAGTTATTGGTTTGTTGTTGGTTTGTTGATTGACAATGTGAGCGCTGTGCCCACCCAGGGGTGGAGCCGACATACAGTGTAAGGGAAGGCGGGTCTTCCTCTTGTTCGCTTCCACTTCTGCCTCTCTCTCTCTCTCTCTCTCTCTCTCTCTCTCTCTCTCTCTCTCTCTCTCTCTCGCCAGCGCGGCTTGCGGCTTGCAGCTTGCAGCCACCATGAACAGCAGGCCCGCCATGCCACGCTATCTTGGAGCCAACTTAAGTATGAACTGAAACTCCCGAGAAACTGTAAGAATAAACCTTTCCTTCCCTAGTTTTGGGTGTCAGGTATTTTGTCTCGGCAACGAGTGAAAAGTAACTAAGACACACTAGGAGATACAGATTATATTTTTAGCCCAGAGAAAATTTAAAAGGCTGATTACTTGCCTTCAACATCCAAGTCCCTTCCTCTTCTGGCCCAAGGAAGACTGAAGCAATAGTCTTTCTCTGCGGTGACTCAGAGTCTTATTCGTTACTCCAAATTCTTCTCATCATTTGCTAGGACAGCACCTGAATGCCTGGTGAAGAACTGAGACTCCTCAAACCGATTTTAGAAAATCCTGTGAATGTTCTGAGAAGAATGTACTGATTAGTATTTACCGCTCACTTAGTTTCTCAGATATGGAACTGATCATGCCTAAAATTAAAAGAAAAAATGAGGAAATCCTATTTTATATTTAAAATTTCTGATGACCACAATCACACACAAGATATACTTTTCAGCTTGAGTTCTAATTGCTTTGCTGAGAAAAAAGCAGCCCATTTCTGTGTCCAGCAGTGCTGAGCTGCCAAATCTTAGTCTGAAAAACTCTTTTGTCAAATGGGATGAATTCTGTGCTGGGATGAGTTTATTGTTAGGGAGAGGAAAATCCTCAGTAACATACTTTGGTAAAGCAACAACAAAGTAAATGATACTTGAGAGGCAATGCTTGACTCTTTAAAATCAAATAAAAGTCCACACTTTATGTTCTTTTATGGCTGTAAAATAAACACAATCCATACATAACTGAATGCCTCCTCTTGACCTGAAATATTGTTTACAGACAACTAAAATATCTTCCTTTTAATTTTTACAAAACAATTGTTCTTGTAGCATGGGGAGGTTTGTTCGGTTTATACAGAAAAGCAAAGTGCATCTTTTAAACCATATGAGGAGCCGGGCGTGGTGGCGCACACCATTAATCACAGCACTCAGGAGGCTGAGGTAGGAGGAGTGTTGTGAGTTCGAGGTTGGCTTGGGCTACAACACCAGCACAAGGCCGGCCTGAGCTATATAGTACGACCCTGCCTCAAAAAATGAGGGTTGGGAGTTTGGCTCAGTGGCTTAAGTGCCTGTCTGGCCGGTACGAGGTTGGGAGTTTGATCCCCGGTGCTGCAAAAAATAAAAATAAATAAATAAAAATAAAAAATAAACCATATGTGGGCTGGGAGTTGGGGTTTGTATATCCTATTGGACAGAGACCAGTGGAATTTTCTTCATTAAGTAATGGACTGCCTGTTTCACGATTTGTGAACTGAACAAGAGAAGTAACTGATATCTCCAGACATGTGAATTTTATGCTTTTGAAATAAGTTCAAGCAAGTATTTTTAAAGAGGCTATGGATAGGAGGGATTAAAGGTTCCTTCAGAAAACAATGAGAGCAGAGCTGGAGGTCGGGGGTGACCTGGCTGAGGCTGTGGGAATGGATCTGAGCTCTGAGCTGATGAAGGGGTTTGAACTTAAAGGCGAGAACCAGCATGAATGAGGCAGGAGCTGCCTACAGCAGGGGGAGCGATGTTTCTGTCAGAGGAGACGCACATTAGCCAGGTGACTGAGCAGGTAAATTTGTCAGATGCTAGAAAACGTCACTACATATCACCATGAAAACAGCTTTGATCAATTTCAGACAAAATTGTTTAAGTGTCAATGTTTCAGTCAGCCTAAAGTTATCTCTTTAAGAAAGGTCTTTTTTTCTAGGGTGGGAATCAGATTCTCTAGTAAGTGTTTAAATTTTCCTAAAGGATTAAGTAGAATTCCACTCAGACTAGGACATTGGGTGAAGTGAACGAATCGGTCTAAAACACCATCCACGTGTAATTGCACACTATTTTGTTATTGGCCTCCACAGTAACCAAGTTAATTTGTTAATCATTATATAAATTAAATAGGGCTGGGGATATAGCTCAGTGGCACAGGCATCTGCCTGGCAAGTGCCCTGCAGACAGCTGTGTCCTGCTTACCCAAGGGACCCTCCCCAGTCTACCCCGGGTTCTCCTGAGCCCAGCAGCTGAGGGCCCAGAGCTGCTGCCCTGAGCTGGTCCTTGTGAGGCTGCTTCCTGTGGGGTGAGGAGGCTGCTGTCCAGGGTCCTGGCTCTCAACTCTCCCAAAGCCTGTCTGCTCCAGGCTCACACAGCCCCCGGGAGAGCAGATTTTAAACTAAATTAAAGGAAAAATACTTTGAAAAAGCTATCAGAATTCTTGTGTATCACCTCTCCCACTGTGGACATCAGAAGAATTCTGACTGTTGACTGAGACACAAGTTTGGTGCCTTTCTTGTCTTTTAAATCACATTCAGTTTCAGGTTTTCTATCTGAATAAATCTTTTCCCATAGACAGACAATTGATTGAATATAAACAGGTTCTAAATCAACCTACCCAACAAAAATCCATCCAGACTGAATTTGTCATTGGCCACATTAATCCCAATATGAAAACCTCTACAATGATATGTCTACCTTTCTAACAATTTTGCTAAAACCCTTTTCCTAGAATTGAAATAACATTACTTTTGAGGAAAAGATATTTGGAATTCTCCATACAAGAAAACCATAGCTATGAGAAGGAAGTCATTTAACTATTTTTAAATTAATAATTTATATGAAACAATGTGAGTGTAGCCATTCTATTTTTGTCTTAAGGTCTGACCTTTGATTATTGCACCTCTCCCATAGTTGCAATGTATTATCACCCTATGCATTGATTCTTGAGGACTCAGTTCTGTCTCACTGCCTAGAATATTTCTAAGTAAACTCTCTCTGTATATCGCTGCTCTGAATCAGTACCCCTATCTGCCATGATGGGGCAAATGGTGAAGAGCATTCTGGGTATTTCTGGCTGAAGAGGGTGATAGCTGTGATCTGCAGTCAGAGATACTCCACAGAGGGTCTGTCTAAAGGCCCTCAATAGATGCCAGGCAGTCTTGCATTGGGTAGAAACATAGCTTTAAGTCTGGAGGAGACAAGGACAAAGAAATAAGTATGTAAGGCACAAATAATAAGATCAAGAGTATAATTATGAATATAGTTAACAAAGGTTCTACCCAGAAGAGCTAGTAATGGCTTACCATATGGAAGATAAGGAGAAAGTCCAGGGAATTTCAGAATCTGACATGTTACTAAGTTCATGGAATGCACAACTTCACATGTGAACAATTTCAAAAGGCCTAGGATTGCAAGAGACTCCCATCTCACCATGTTATTAAGCTCATCAAATATCTTAAACAGTCATTGAAATATTAGCACAATGATAAGGAATGTATACACCAAATTTAGTTTTTATAATTGCACAAGTATCCTCCTGTGCTACTGCTAGAATGTCTAATGTCATTCAAGTTTGGAAGACAGTTTGCCTCTTCACCTTTACTTCAACATTTAGGAGACCAGCTGCAGTGTCATTGAAGGCCTGCTGAGCATAGTTAGTTAAGGTCTCAATGTGTTGTATGATGTCCTCTAACCCTATGGAAGGGATAAAGATAGAAGTCAAATGACTATGCCAGTGAAACACACTTCTAGACTGTCGATGCCATATGCAGGTTAAGTTTGTAGATTTGTTGATACTCTGGACATTCTTGCCTCGTAATCATGCAAACCAAAGAGTACATCTCCCTGTCCATCCAAGGGGTAACCAGGGTCACATATTGGCTCTTTAGGACCAATGAGTGCCACTGGGGTCTTCCCATCTAATTCTAGGGTGATTAATCCAGTTGTTTATAAACCAGTCTTAAGCCTGTAAAATTATTGTGGCACTGCTTGGGGGGAGGTCCATCCCAAGTGTTAGAGGAGTTAGGCCAAAGGGAATAGGAGTGATTTTTCTGAGCCCGACATGAGGGGGCCTTTCTACTATGGAGAACTATTGGGAGGCTTAACCATGTATAATCATCCCATATGAAACAATTTCTAATAAGGAAATGTTATCTCACAATCTTTATAATTTCATTTTAATGTGTCAAAGAAATCTTATATATAAGACACTGTACTTCATAATGATGATATACACCAGTATAAGTAGCGCTTTACCCTATGTCATACTAAAAAGTAGCAAATATTAGTCATAAAAGATAGGGCAGAACTAGAAGGAGACACAAGGGTGGAGAGGCAGACAGAGGGCTGACCTTGAGGATCACTGCAGGCCACATTTAGAGTATTCTTATTTATCTTCTAAGTGGTGCAAAGCACTGCAGAATTTTGACTGGTGAGAGGTTTAGTAATTTGATCATGTGGCTTGGGCTTTAGAGTCCATTGACTTGTGAATTAGAGTTTGCTGAGGGAGCAGTAACTGCAAAAGACTCAAAACTCTAACAGAGATGGAGGAGGGAGGAGGAAAAACATGCTAGTCCTTTGCTGAGGCTGGAGTCAGGCCCTGGCAGGAAATCCAAGGTGGGGCCTGAGAGGGAGCAGGTGGGGAGGAGGCAGAGGGGGTGGCCCTGCTCTGGCTGTGCATCTGCAGACCCCGCCCACTCCCTGACACGGAGATCCACCGCGTTCTCAGCACCAGATCCGCTCTCCTATTAGTTCTCCTCCTGTAATGATCTCTTGTACTTCACAGGCCCTGTTTATTATGGGACCTGGTCTTCCGTGGCACAGCACCAAAAAATGGGTTTATGCTTCATTCCCTTTTTAATTTATTGCTTTTTATTTGGTTTTTATATTCAGAGACTATTTAACTCTGTACTTTTATTGACTCATAAAACCACTTTTTACATGTTTTTATGTTTTTATCAGATGAAAAATGTAAATATTTTTGTTTTTTCATAATAGGGAAAAATTTTGTTATGTGAGTGCCAAAAAAGGACAATTCAATATACATTACTAATAGAAATAAATATAATTTAGCTGTTCAATGATACCTTAAAAGCATGCTAATTTATATGAGCAAGTATTTAAAATTAGTACTTAAGTGAAAGTGACAAACAATGCCATAGCATTTTAGGATAGTAGTTTTGTTGTGGAATAAAAATATTCTGGATGTATATGTAAGATACTTTAAGTGGTTCTATGTAGGTAAAGGAAACTAGTGAAATACTTTTTCTTCTCTCTGATTTTTAAAAGTATATTAACATATTTCTCTTTTAAGACACAATATTTCTAATGAAACAAAAACCAAACTCCCTCTCCAGGACTGCTGAGGTCCCTTTCTGTTCTGGGTACCACGTTGCTCCCAGAACTGGGCTGTAATGAGGGCTGCAGAGGTCGCCCTGTGAGAGCAGAGACTGCACCCGGTCAGCGTGAGGTCCCTGTGCATAGGCAGCACCTAGCTAGAGCGGATCTCTGGTAAGAATCTGCTGAGGAGAGAGGAAATATTTGCAGTTAACTCAGGAATGTTCTGAAGATATGAGCTGAACTAAAGGAGTGGTAAGTGAGCAATAACAAGCTTTTTGTGATAGTTGTAGGCCTCAAATAATACCACATTTACCGTAGTCGGATTCTTCACAAATTCAGTGTCGTTCCATGTGGAAATCAATGGAAAACAGCCTGTTCTGTCTTTTAGCTTCACACTCCAGAAAGTTGAAGAAATGTTCCCAAATATTTTACATATTCTATGAAGACAATGACTAGACAACTTTCTTGGCATTTCAAAAATTAATTTCCCTTACCATTTTTTTTTTTAGAGAGAATCACTAAAGAATATGGTAAGTTGTTTTATTTCTTGTGCTAAACTGAAAATCCAGTCTATGTGTCAAGAAAGTATTTTTCTGTCTTTGTGTTTGTAGAACAAAGAAACCTTTTTTGTAAAGACCCTTTCTGTCCTACTTGAACTCCAGAAAGCTGAACAAATATTTCCCAGTATTTTACAAATCATATCGAAAAAATGACTGGGAACAACTTTCTTGGCATTTCAAATATTAATATTCATTTACCTTCTGTTTTTTTAGAGAGAATCACAGAAAGAACTGGTAAGTTCTGATTTCTTTCATGTGCTAAACTGAAAATTCGTTTGGTGTGTCATCAAATATTTATCTTTCTCTGTGATTGCAGAACAAAGAAAACTTTTGTAAAGATTGTTTCTGAACTTCTGCTTCAAATTCCAGAAAACTGAACAAATGTCCCCAAATATTTCAATAATCATATGTAGAAAAAGACAAATTATTGGGTTTCAAAAAATAATGCTCCTTTAACTTTTTGTTTTTAAGAGAAAACTGCTGAAGAACTTGGTAAGTTTCATCTCCTTTCCTGTGACAATTTGAAAATTCACTCGGTGTGTCATCCAAATACTCACCTCTCTGTGTGATTATTTGCAGAACAAAGAAAACTTTTCATAAAAAATTGTAAGTATAGTTCTGGTACTGACAACTGACACCGCACACCCCATTACCTACAGCAGCCCTGCCGGCCCCATCCCTCCACAGACTTTTACTGTCTCCATCTGCTTGCAGGTCTGAAGGAAGCTCAAAAATTTGCAGGTAATTGCAAAGGGGACAATTAAAAGTGACCTCCTGTTTGCCACCTCACCTCTGTGGGATTCTAGTGTCAAACAGATTTTCTTGCCCAATAATCTGCAAGACGCACGTGAACTAGGAAGATGGCTTCATGCTGGACATGTGCACCTGAGGTTATGTGAGAACCAACACGCAGAACCACTCACCACGCGGCCGAGAAGAAAAGGGGAGCCGGGCGCCCAGTTCTCCTGCGTGGGCAGTGCCAGTGACCCAGGGTTTCCCACCGAGCCCCGCGGATAGAAACCCCGCCCTTCCCAGCAGCACCGGGATGTGAACCCGGGCCCTGGAGGATTCCAGATCCCTGCACAGCCCCTCGCAGAGCACGGATGCAGGAAGATCGCCTCAGGGCCAGGGCGGAGTCTGCGCGGGTCAGGAGCAGGGGCTGCACCTCCCTGACCCGGGCAGCAGCTCCAGAGCCCTCAGGGCCACGCGAGACTCGTGAGCGCGGGACAGGGCTCCCCTCTCCCCAGCCCCCGCAGCCTCGCGTCCCCAGGGCTGTCAGGCTCTCTCCCCGCACACGCGATGGCTTTTCTCCTGCAGAGGAAAGCAGTGAGCAGTGACTGGGGCGGGTGAATTTCTCCACTGCGTGTTATCCTGCTTTTCTCCTCTCTTTACAGAAAGCCTTAATAAGTAGTGGGGAATCCTCATTCTCTCTGATGTCTCCCATCTCACTTCTCCCCATCATGGCCTGATCAAGGTCCAACCCTATAAACAGCCCCCCCCTCCAGGCCGCCCTCGCCCTCTCCTGCTCCTCTCTGACCCTCCTCCTCCCCTCCCCTGCCCTCCTCCCCTCCCTGCCCGGGTCCTCTCCTGAGCACCCTGACCCCGCTGCTCTGTGCTGCTGTCCCGTGACTCTCCCGGTCCCTCTGGGGTCGTTTTTCTCTCTCCGTGTGGACGCGGGGCCCCTGTATGAGGACCTGGGAAGCCCCGTGAGCATCAGACCCTGGTGACCCCTTTTCCGGGTGGGCGGCCACGCGTCCCCCATTCTCACTGCCCTCGTCCTGGGAACCACTGAGAGGACAGCACAGATCAGGTGCAGAGCTGAGGTGTCTGGGAGAAGTTTACCTGGAAGGAAAGATCCCCACGTCTGTGGGTGGGGCGGGCTCAGGGGCCTGGGCTGTGGAGAGGAACCCTGGGTCCCTGCGCTGTGCTCCTCGCCCCTCTTTGGGCAGCAGTCATAGAATCCAGAGCTCTTTTCTTAAGGCCGACGGGTAATGGATCTCTCCCTTTTATTGCAGAAGACGTAATTCTGGATGAAGCCACTGCTCACCCTCGGCTCTGGGTGTCAGATGGTGGGAGACGTGTTCAATGTTTGTCAACTGTGCGAGATGTCTCTGAAAGTCCTGGAAGATTTAAATTTTTCGAAGCTGTGTTGGGTCAGAACAGCTTCTCTAGTGGCTGCCATTACTGGGAGGTGGACGTAGGAGGGAGTAGAACGTGGATAGTAGGACTGTGCGCGGATTCGGTCAACAAGGAAATAGATTTCAGTGACATTTATCCTAGCAATGGCTTTTGGTGCATTGACGAGATTTATGATGGTTACCGTGCTCTTTCTCTACCCCGTTATTGTTTTAATGTTGTAGCTCCTCCCTTGGTAGTGGGGATTTTTTTGCAATATGAGGAAGGATTGATCTCTTTCTATGATGTGCAGCAATTTACTCTACTCCATACTTTCACAGGCAACTTCACTCAGCCCCTGAGGCCATATTTTTATCCTGGAGATTACTCTGGAGATTATCTTTGCCTTTTCGCCCTCCCCAGTTCCACCACCAGATGAGTCTGACCTCCCTAGTGCACACCTGAGGGGCCTTCTGCAGGTCTGGTCCCTGTGGACTCACAGAGCACACAGCTCCCAGCCAAGAGGCTGCGGGGCAGGGCTGGGGCCTTCTCAACCAAGGGCAGTGGCTGCTTCACAGCCGCTCACCCCGGCAGCCCAGCTTCCCCTTACTATGCTGCCTTTCATCCCTGTCAGCTCTGAGAAATGTAACTTCCTTTGTGTTCTCTCTCTTTTGAGCATGAGATTCTGAAGAGTTGGCTGCTTTCCTGAATAGATCACTGCCATGCAGTTCTCACCGTGCTTTGCAACAGAGTAATGCAATTTTATATTTCACCAATAACTGTGGCCTCTTGATTGGTAAAGTCAAATGTGCTCATTCAGATGACCATGTTTATGATAAAATCTGTTATTGAGATCCAAACTCTGGGATAGCAATGAACTGAGTAAAATAGAACCTCATCAATGAAGTTATTAGCAAAGACATTTACATATGATAAAAATCACACATAACCAAATATCCTTTCCAATTTTCTTATCCTGTTTTAAATTTGAAAACTTAATTAGCCATGATTCTATATATAAAATACTTAAAAGAATTTTTCATGATTGGATATGTACACATTGTGAAATGCTTACCCCATCATATGAAGAGGGTCATTACCTCCCATGCTGGATTTTGATTTTCTAGAACATGTCCACCTGCTAATTCAAAGTTTATACCCTTGGCCTGTGTTTTCTTAGTACCCCCCCATCCCATTTTCTGGTAACCAGCGCTTTACTCTCCTTCTGTGGATTTACCATATTTTGTAAGATATTTAGATTTCACATATACATGGGTTTCTATGATAAATGTCAAGAAAACTGAATCTGAGTGCAAGGACATGTCCTCTCTTTTGAAGCAAAAGGCCACATAAACAGGAAATACTGAATAGAATTCATGCCACTGGTCTCCAGTGTCCATCATTTTAAACAGTATGTCTTACATACTGCCAATGTTTAGCCTGAGAAAAGTATAGACAAAATTCATCAAGGATAGAGCAAACTGAAATCTGACACATTACTAGTGGAACTGTAAAATGCTACAAACACCATGAGAATGTTATCAGAAGATTCTCGTAAATATACAGTCATCCTGTGACCAGCATCGCCACTTCTAGTTTTGTGCTGTAGAAAAATGGAACATGAACAGACAAGCTGGCACGAAAACATCACAACAGCCTCTTTGTTATTTTCTAAACACTAAAAAAGTACTCAATTCTCATTAAGAGGATTTATGAATAAACTTTAGTATATTTATACAACTGAATATAAAATAAAAGTAAAACAAAAAATTGTTATTGAATTAAAAAACGCAATTATTACAGCTATGCTGAGAAAATATACTGAATGCCAAAGGCTTCATCCTGTTTGTTTCCACATGTCAGGGGTTCTTGGCCAGACATGACTAGCCTATGTTTTCAAAAAGAGTGCAGGATTATTTGTCTTGGGGTTGGGATGATTGAGCGAGGGCAGGGAAGAGTTCCCAGAGTGATGAAAGTGTTCTGTTTTTTCATAGTGTGTTTCACAGATGTGTGCATGGGTCAAAGCTTTCCTGATTGTAAGATTAAGGCTGATGACATCTGTCTGCATCTCCCCTGAAGGCCTTTAACTTCTATCATTCATGTCCCTATGACACTTTGTACAACACCTTCACAGAATAAGGGCTGTGACTAACATCACACAGCAGGTGTAATAGTGCATCGTGGTCATGTCCTACAGACCACACTGTACTTGGCCACCTGCATCACTCAGTGTTTCCGTGGGAAGCCAGTGGAGAGGAGGCTCACGCAGTCCTGTGGGAGGTGATGTTGACAGAGTCTGAGGCTCTGTGCTTCTAGGCATATAAATTCTTAATTCTGACATGAATTGTGCAGCTCCAGGCAAAGCAACTGCAAACTTCAATGTCCTGAGAGAACCAGACTGCAGCTTCCCCACCAATGCCAAATACCTGAACTGCATTACAGAAATCATAGACTAATGGGTGTCATTTCTGTTTTATATTCTGGAATTATTTCTCACCTATCATGAAACACAGATTGCACAGTAGCTATGCATTTTATGCCAAAAAATTGTATATGTGGTAGTATAACTAAAGGAAAAATACTTACCTGTAAAATACTCCCTGTAACCCTGTGTCTAATCCCTAGATTCAAAATAAGACAAGACTCCATTTAGTAGATTTACTTTTTACAGAAATGCTAGCAGTTTTTGAAATTATTTTTGTGAATTTCAAGGTTAAAAATGATAGTCACTTATAGTTGAAGTTTGTTATAATATGAAAAAAGAGAAGGATTAAATATATTGTATGATATTTGGAATGAAACTTGCAGTGGTTGACTGATTGTGTCAACTTGAGACATTTAGAAGCTTAACTAAATGAGCTTAGCAACTCTACACCCTAGGGTGTAGAAGACTCACCCTAGGGTGGCTCATCACCTGGATAGTACAACAGGGAAGGAGGAAGGACAGACACATTCCATTGTTTGGAGGAGCTCCAGTCTTCATCTTTGGTTTGGACCTCGTCTCCTGGCTTCCAGTGTAGACTCTTCAGCTTTCCGGCATAGACTCTTCAGCCCTCCAGCGGAGACCTTTCGGCCTTCTGTCGCAAACCTATCAGCCTACTGGTGCGGACTTGCACAGGACACTGTGATGAACTCCAGACCTTGGATAGAATCCTTCAGACTCTGGCATGCAGACACCCTTTGCACGCTTCCTCATCCGACTCTGTGGCTGACTGTTGTAAGCCTATCCTGTAATTTCTTATACTTATCTTGTGTAATATCTGTTTTTTCTAGTAAAAGCCTAATACAAAACTGAAAACAGCTAATTGTTGACTGTTCTATCAAATAGTAATTGTACATATTGCATGTGATTATTTGCAATACACATAACATAAAGGAAATCATTAATCTAAATGTGTAGTTGTGAAACACTGAAATGAGCCAAAAAAGGAGAAAACCATCATACAATTTCTGTGACAATCACAGTGCATCATCTAGTCTTCACAGGAGAGTTTGAGAACAGCTGGGCTCCAAGCAAGTGCTGAGTCCCCTTGGTATTGCAGACTTGGAAATAAATGGTTTAAATTAATTTAGAAACTAAGTCACTCAGCATAATTCAGCCATCTGCAGTAGAATATGTGACCATGACTTCTGAGCACCTGTTTGGATTGAATCCTGCAGCATAGCAATCCTAGGACCTCAGAGAACACAGTTATGTTCAGAACCTGTTAAGGATATTTAAAAGAGTGCCTGTACTTCATAACTGATGTTAGATATCTCTACTCTGGGTTTGCAGTCAGTGTTGTACCTCTAGATGTTTTTCTAGAGCATCCATGGACTTGTAGGTAGTGCTTTGGTGAGGCACCTGGATTACAGACATGCAGATCTAACTTGAAATTAGGGAGTGGGGCCTGGCCAGAAGAGGGGGGTCCCTGGGGGTGTTGTCTGTGAGTTTTATCAACAGCCCTGTTCCTCCATTCACTCTGCGATTCCTGGATACCAGGCCATCCCCTTCTGTCCCACTGCCCTGCCCTGGACACATTCACCTATGTGCTGAATCCTCAGTAAACTGCAACTCAAAATAAGTCCCTCCTTCTTTAAGTTTTGGGTATTAGGAAAATAACTAAGACAGATTCTAGTACTCCAAGTGGGGTTGTTGCTGTGACTGCTACCTGAACATGTGGTTCAGATGCCTGTGGACCTGGTTCATTGGAGGAGTTGAGAATATTTTGTAGATGTCAGCTAGAAACGTTCTAAGGATGCTGTGAGCAGAGCTTGATGCAAGACTTTGTTCGGAGCTCAAAAGCCAAGAATTCTAATAAAAAGGCAGAAGGTAAAGAGCAGTTTCAGCAGGATGAAGTAGGAAACAGGAACTCCACTGGCAGTTTGATTTGGGCCATGTTTTAGTCAGGGGTTATATGGGAACAATTACATACAGGACACAAAATTTATAATACTTTTTTATGATGATCACCCAGAATTAAATACATGAAAGTGCAGGAAAATCTGCCCACAACACTAAACATCCAGAATATTCAGACAAGGGCCTGAATCCCACAGTAATGTCCTCCATGATTCCAGATGAAGACCCAGAGCACATTGCCTCCCACAAATCCAACTGGAAATCTAAAAACCAATGATAAGGACTTATGCCAGTCTGTTTTACTGATCTGCACTGGGAAAGCCCAAAGGTCAGCAATGGAAGCTAGAAAGTCTATGCCAGAGGGGTGAAGGAGCTGTGCAGTAGGTTGAGGGTTCTACTCTGGAGCCAAGAAGTCGTGTTTAAAATAAGGAATGGGGCTGCCCTGAACAGTACCACAGCCATCCTCAGGGGCAATGAAGTCCCGTGCTCCTCCGAACATGAGAACAGTCCAGTACAGGTCAGGAAGCCCAGCGCGACAAGCTTCTCCAGCACACATCTTCCCCTCTGGAGCCAGGAAGTGATGCTCAGTGTAAGGAGCAGAGCTCCCCCAAGGTGAACCACAGCCACTCTCACTGATGAGGTCCGGAGTTCCTCCGATGATAATGACCGAATCCATATATGGGAAGCCAGCATGACAAGCTCTTCCAGGAGAACCATTGGCTCGAAACAGCAACTCTTGAAAGAATGCACAACACCTTGCTCTTCTTCTCCATGTCTCTATGTTGGCAACTTTCCTCAGGTGGACCATCTGTACTCAACACCATGCTGCTGTAATTCAACTGGTGTTAAGTTGACCAGCAGTTTTTAATCCATAACAAGTAGTATAAGGTGAGTGTTGCCCCTGTTCACCCATAAATCAAAAAGATGGGAAATGATAGGTTCAGCTAGTCTTGGGCTGAGCTATCTGTAACATGACATCCCCCCCCAACTTGGTACTGGACCCAGAGAAACAACTTAGCTCTCCAAGAGCAAACTCTATGTTTTCCTTCTCATTCCAGAGATAAACCTCTCACTCCCTTTTACATGTACACCAAGCCCTTTCCAATCCCAAGACTCCACAACCCCCCAAGCCTCCGCCCACAGCCCCCAGTAAATCTTTCTGTCTCCTGATTTACACAGGCAGATGGTCCTTCAAATCAGCTGTTAATATGTCATTTTGCCCACCTCCCAAACTCCTCCCCCAGCCAAAGGTGATAAAGGTAACTACACTCCTTTGTTCTTGATGAGAGCTTCTACACCCCCCACTGCCCCTAAAGCTCTCCCATGCCCTCTGCATTAAAGGCCTCCTCATCTCTCTCGCTCTCATTTTTTCTTGCCACTTTAGACTGAGAGCCCCAAAATATTCAATCAGTCACCACAACATTTAATGGTTTAGTGTGCTAAGGATCTGAGTTTTCTGCACTGACATATATTCTAAATTTATATATTCTCTTGTATAAATCAAATCTCAATTTGGCTACTTCTTGGATACTAAAAGTTTGCCTGATCTTTATAACAAATTGAAGTACTGTAGAGCTGAAAATGAAGAAGGAATATGAAAAACAAACCAAGAAAAAAAGCAGGAAAATGAAAACACAGTGGATGCTAGGGAAAAATTCCCTAGGTCTAAAATTTTGTACATGGGAGGAATACATGAAAATTCACTCATCAATCATTCAAGAAACAATAGCTGGGCATGATGGCACATGCTTGTAATCCAGGACTAGAAAGACTGTGGCAGGAGGATTGCCTCTAGTTTCAGGCCAGCCTGGGCTACACAATGATTTCAGGACCAGCCTGAACCTTATAGGGAAGCCCTGTTTCAAAAAACAAAACAAAACAAATGATAATAGTAAAGTTGTATCTTGTTTTGTTTTGTATCTGAACAGGGTGATGTTGGCCTGAATGATGCTGTCTTGTGTTTGCGTGATTCATATCATGGAGTAAGTGATTTTATAGATTTTAGTCAGCAAAACTCTAAGCCAGATACTCTGAATGTTAGAATTTTCCACTGAGAAGAATATCAAAATTTTTGTGCAAAATACATTATATTTAACATATATAGATATGCCATTATCATAATTTCAAGATGTTTGGAGTTAGTTGTGATAAGAACACACCACACGGGATCTATACCCTCTTAACATTTCAGCTGTGCAGTGAGTAGTCATAACCAAAGTGGCTCTGTTACACAGGTGTTTACTACAAAGTGCTCATCTTGCAGTACTGTAACTTTACATACTTAGAGAAGCAAGTCTTCACTCCTCTCCCTGGACAACCACCACTCCACCTTTTGTTTCTATGAGTTTGAAACTCTTGGATAGCTCACGAAATCAGATTTATGTTATATTTTTCCTTCTTTGATTAGCTCATTTCATGTCACATAATGTATGCTAGATTCATTCATTTTGTCACATACGGCAAGACTTCCTTCTTGTTGCTGAATTACTTTCCATTTTACATGTGTGCCATGTTTCATATGTCCGCTCATGTCTCAGTGAACATTTAGATGGTTTCCTCATCATAACTATTGTGAATAACATTTCAGTGGGCACAAAAGTACAAATACTGCCTTGATATCTTGACATATTACTTTTTTATAAATACAAAAATGTTACATAGATGAATTACAATGCAATTCCATTTTAAATTTTTTGTGTAAACTCAGCAATTTTTATACCAGATGTATTATTTTTCATTACCACTCACAGTGCACAAGTTACTCTGGGTTTTCAATAATACATGGTACTCATCATCAGATACTTGTATCTACTGTTTTTATGTGGATCTTTTTCATTTTTAAACTGTTTTGCATTCTTCTGATGGCAGAGATTTTATGTATGTCTCCATGATTTTATGTATCTCTTCCCTGCAAGACTGGACTTCATGCCCAGGCAAATCTCTTTAGGCTCCATAAGGAGTTTTGTGGTGGTTGTGATCTGCACTGAGCTTTTTCTCACATTCCGAGACTGGAAGATGAAGGAAATGCTCTTTAGAGTTCCAGCTGTGGGCAGTCCCCAAGCCAGGGGCTGATAAAGAAGCTGTATTCTGAGATGATGGACTTCAGTATCGGTAAGAGCTCGGAGACACACTTTAGCAGGTCAGTAAAGATCTTACACTATACTTCTCTCAATATCGATCGTTGTTCTCATTTCCTATTTTTATTCTCCCCTGTTATTTTTTCCTTTTCCTTTTCCTTACTTGTGTAGTTTTTCAAATGACAAAACAGATCTTCATCAGCTCCATTTCTGTGTTTATCCTCCCTTATTCTGCTGTGTTCTGAACACACCTATAATTGCTCACATTACACCAGCTGTATAGCGCACCACAGGGAAAGTTCCTCCAGTAATAAATCCACGGCTAAAATTATGCTTCACAACATTTGTATCATCTTGTTATGAAACCTAATTTTATTTATTTATTTGATTTTTTACCTTGAAGTTAGTAAAATCCAACAAAACAAAACAAAACAAAACAAAGCCAAACAAAATAAAGCAGCAAAATTGGTACAGAACTTCAAAGTAGGATACCAGGAAAAGAACAATGCTTACTGTAGTATATCTTGTTACCTTCATAATAGTTGTCCATTCCATCAGATACGGCAAAATCAAATAAAAAACAAAACAGAATAAAACCAATCAAAACAGAATATTGAATAAAGCAAAACAATCAGGATAAAGCAAAACAGTGAGACAATATTAGACCTCAAAGACAAGATAGAAGGGAATCCCCCATATTTGCTATATTGTATACTGTCATCCTCCCAAGGAGGCTCAGACCACTGGCCGCAGGCCTGCAAAATCAACCAAATAATACAAGCATTTAGTTGCTTTATGTACCTTAGTTACTATCAACTCAGCCTGTCCTCTGACCCAGAGGGTTGCTCACCGGGGTGGGTGGGGATGTTGATTCTCAGCACTGGTGCCTGTAGGCTCACGGGAGGCGCTATCACACTCTTCTCCTGGATTCCATGCGGCTTGCACAGCTTACCAGAAAGGCTGGCTAGTTAGCTTCTTGTTGGGTCCGCCCAGTCTCAGCAGGGCCTATTCTCTGGGGGGAGGGGGGATGTGTGTGTGCTGATTTTTATCTACTGAAACATAATTTTGGACAGTGACTAAAATAAAAAAAATTTAAAGAACATTATATTTCACTTCTCTAGGAAGTTTAATAAAATTTCCTTTGTCATGATTATTTCATGTATTATTTCATACCATGTCATCACACTGGAAAGTTTTGTTCTTTTTAATGGAAATATTAAATTCAGTTTATCATATGTGGAAAGGTTGTTATAACCAATTACGGTACAAACTTCCAAATCAAAGCCCTTCCTTATCCATAATATTCCTCTGAGAAATATGTGTTTGATCTTTCATTATGCTTTAAGTATATAACAGTAAAAGTGATTTAAAGACTAAAGTAGCAAATAATTGAGTCAGAAAAAAATTAAAACCAAATCAAAGAAACAAGATCTTAGTTTATTGCAGTGTTGATCCTGTGTGAAACAGGTTTTAACTGTTCTCTACCATGCTCACCTATCACATCAATTGACAAGTGGCAATACAAATGTTTGTTTACTTATAGCTCCCCTTTCCAAAGCCTTTTGGTATGAAATTATTGTGTGTATTATTCCTTGGAATTTGAAATCACACTTTGTTCCCTCAGTGGTTTAGTTTCACAGAACAAAATAAACACTCCAAAGTGACGTCTTGTTGAATAAGTAAAGAAGTTTACAACTATCCCCCTTTATGTGTGCTTCTGGTCCTAGATTTCTAATAAAAACTGAACAGTTTTAGGCTGTTGCCTCTTCAGAAAATCTAAACTCTGGGCTGGGGCTGTAGCTCAGTGGAAGGGAGCTTCCCCAGCGTGCACGAGGCTCTGAGTTCAGTTCCCAGCAGCACAATCACAACAAGTGAAATAAGCCTGACTCTGAGAGCCAGATAGCACATTTCCTTTTGCATATAGAATACAGAAAGAACATTTTCAAAAGAGATGTGAGAGGGATACAGAAAAGAATCTCCAAGAAGCAGAAAGACAGGGAAGGGGAAGATATAATTGGAGAGCTTAAATAATGAAAACATATGTTGCAGGAGTACAATTATGCCAAAATGAAACTCTCTATTTTATATAACAGATATGCACTCACAAAATTAGAAAAAAGGAAAAGCCTGAAGTTCTGTTTGCCTAATTCTAACACTAAACATTTCCTTTATATGCCTCAATTCCAAGATGGATATAATCAGTTGCTTTTTGAAAAATCAGAAGTTTGATCCTTTACTTAACTCTTGAAAGATCTGTGAAAATCTAGTGCACTATGAAATCTGATTCCATCCGGAGACTACATGAGGCTGGCATTTTCTTTACAGCTCAATCTGACAGCCTTTAACAGGAGCACACAGCATGGGGAAATAAACCCATTATGAGGTCATGTAGTTTTTCGTTAATATTTTTCTTGTTAATGATAATGAAGTAGTTTAAAAAGATATCTTGTATATACATATTTATATAAAATTAGATTTATTGCAACTGTTTTTGTGCAAATAGTTTATATCTAAATGATATAAAGACATCAAAGTATGTCCATTCCGAAGAGTGTTCTCTTCAACTGTTCACAGGAAATCTGAATAGACAAATTGACATTGAATTTCCTACAGTTTGAAGAGATTCGTAGAGGTTTCACACAGAAAGTAGAAAGCTGTCAGAAATAACTGAGACTGATCAAAGTGTTATGAATGCGTCTCATGCCTCCTCTTTCATGGGTCACCTCACCACCTGCTTACATGTGCTGGGATCAAACTATACTACGAGTTTCAATTTAAAAAAAAATATACTAAAGACGCATTGTCATTAACCCCTCTCAACACAATTATCCCCTAGCAACCAACACAATTATCTGATACTTCTTTGCCACTATCTGTAGCAGTTCTGGAATCCTAGCTCCTGAGTGTTTTCAGAAGGTCCACACCTTATAAAATTCAATGAACATTGCTACTGAGTGCCTGCCTACTGAGTTGGGATAAGCATCGCTCTGTGCCCTCATTCAGCTCACCACATCTGGAAACCTGTCACACCTGACTCTTTTGCAGTGTTGAAATAACCAAAATAGTAAATGACTGCATCAGTTCAGGACACTGAGGCAGCCACAGCTGACCACACTCAGGAAAGGGGACTCCAGAACCGATTCCAAAGGTGGCCAGAGCAGTGGGGTCAGTGACTTCCTGCCACAGGGGAGGACTTGGAGGGGATTCGGGGCAATGTGTCTTTTGCTGTATTATTTCTTTTTAAATTTTTTTTTTTTTTTTTTTTTTTTTTTTTTTTT
>RJWM01023671.1:0-31760 GCA_004363535.1 Dasyprocta punctata
GGCACACGCCTTTAATCCCAGCACTCGGGAGGCTGAGGCAGGAGGATCGTTGTGAGTTCGAGACAAGCCTGGGCTACAAAGTGAGTTCAAGACCAGCCTGAACTGCATAGTGAGACCCTGTCTCAAAAAACAGGGCTGGGGATTTAGCTCAGTGACATGAGCACCTGCCTGGCAAGCACAAGGTTGTGAGTTCAAGCCATGGGACCAAAAAAAAACAAAAAACAAAAAACAGATGAATAGATAAAATAGAAAAAGCACTGGAACCATGGGATGTCTACGAGCTACAAGAACAAAAAAGATGGACTCGTAGTATGCATTATATACAAAATCATCTCAAATGGATCATAGAACAAACTGTAAAACTTCAAAATATAAAACATCTACAAGAAATGTATGAGAAAATTTTCTAACATTAGAGTACGCAGATATTTATTTCATAGCATGATCCACAAAATACAAAATGATAAATCAGAGTTTATCAAAACAAGAGTGCTTTTAAAGCAACTTACTTATGGTCCATAGTTTCACTATTTAAACACAGACTGGATATGATACAACCTCAGGTTCAAAAGAGTCAGTGAATATTCTAAAGAACACTCCTTGGTTTACGCTGTAATAGACTTTTTATAACATTTGCTAGAAGTTCATATCATCCTAATTTCATCTTTCCTTTGCAAAAATGAAGAGAATTAAGATGTGGTATGTTTATAAAGCAATTCTACACAATGATTGTTATGTACTGCAAACATGTATTAATAAAAATAAAAACTGAAACAAAGGAATAGTGTTACCCATCCCATATAGATATGAAGTCTGTCACCACATTCTTGAATTTGAGGAGGATAATGCTTTGTTATAAGCATGGTTGAAGTGACACTGTGTGCTTGTAGATACAAGGCCTCAAGAGATTTTGCCAATTCTTTCTTGAAAAGTACTGTGAAGGAATAGTACAGCCTACCACTGGCCACACTGCTAAGTGAGCAGCAATTCCATACTTGAAAGTAGCACCATTTGGATCATTCACTTTTCAGGCTATTAGATGATTGAAGTTGGAAAAGTCATTACAAGTGAGACCAGCAGAAAAACCATCTGGTTATCAACCATAAAATTTTAAGAAATAATAAACATTACTGTTTAAGCAACTAAATCTGGGATTGTTTATTCAGCAATAGCTACCTGGTATATAGAGAATTACAGACTCACTTACCTGCTCTTAGTATTTTGTTTATTTATTATAACATGCAACACTTGTCGCCTATACTTCTACTTTGGCCTAGTCTATTCTCTTCAACTGAAATTCCTCTCTTTGCAATCCATACTATGATTTCAGTTTATTCAAAGTCTGCCTCAAATATGACCTTCCTCATTAAGCCTTCCTTGAACCTCAAGTTAGAATATTCCTGCAGAATATCCTGTGTTTAATATTTATCACCAACACTCAAATGTCATCTAGTTTGAAAACAATAATCATGCCATATATATATATATATATATATATATATATATATGTATATATTTCCTACAATACTTAGCACAAAAAATACAGAAGTCATCAACAACAGTTGAGTGATAGAACTACTGGTTAAGTCCCTCTCAAATAATATACACCAAATTCCAAGAAATTTTGCACGTATATGTTCTAGTTTGTTATTACTGTATATCAAACTCTCCAAAACACAGTGGCTTGAAACAGTAATAGCTTTACCATTTTACATATTTCTGTTGATTGGATAAGGGTTTCTCTGTATTTTTTTTTGGGAGAGGGTAACTAATTATATGGCTAGATTCAGCTAATACATACAGAACCCATAATGATGATCCGTTACCTCTGCTGCTACCACAATATATATGCCACCAACATCTTTTCATTGTATTATAATGGAATCTAACAGTCTATCAATATAGAAGCCAGGCTGAACCATGAAAACATGAATCAGAATATGATATTCCTCTATTAAAAACCCTGATAAAGCTCCTAGTTCAATTAGACTAAAAATTATTCTTCTTTTATTTGTCACATACCGATCCTTCATTGTTTCTTTTTACAGGCCCCTCATTGCTCCCCCTGTGGTTGATTCTTCCCAAGTACACTGGCATTATTCTTTTATGCCCCATATGCAGGCATGTCTGACAAAGGTCTAATCTATCTTATCTATAATATTTTATCTCATCATAACTGTCTTATTCTAAATGACTGGAGCCAACTTGTTCTACGTAGTATCAATGTAACACTTTGCATTTTTCAAACAATTCAAATATCACCTTATCATTGAGACCTATGCTGATCATCATATGCACTAGTACTATACTATTTCATGTGATTGAGTTTATTAAATAGTTTATTGCTTTATAATGTTTGGTATCCATTGGCTGTATTCCTCTCAAAAGTGGAGGTCAATCAGGGCACAGAGAATCATGGTTTCTTCATTTGTCATCTGAGCTCCTAAAATGTACCAACCTCATAATAATATTCATTAACACCTGTTAAATGAGTAAATAAGGGTCTAGACATAAAATGCATAGATCTCACCTCATCTCATAATAAATGTAATTTATGAGAGAAAAGTGAAAGCATACCAAAATGTTCACCAGACCAAAGTTTTAAGAATGGAGTCAATTATAGAATATTTGCACTATTTTAATGTAGTCTTTCAATCTCATAGAATCTTAAAAAATAAATTTAAGAAGTATTTTAACATCACTTGTTTGAAATTTTTCTTTAACAAAGATTTTTTTATTAAAGAATCTATATAAAAATCAATAGAACAGACAAGCAGGTTTAGCAAGGTCATGGTACAAGGTCACAAAGCCATATACAGAAATCTAGTGTGGTCCTATATACAAACGATGATCAATTCAAAAGTAAAATTGTAAAGTCACAAGTCACAGCATCACAAAAAAGCTTAAAATAACATTACTGTATAAATCCACCAAAATACATTCATTATCTGTATCCTAAAAACTATAAAAACTGATCGGAAGTACACAAATACAACCTAAATATGTAGGGAGAGACTATGTATGTGAAGTGGACAAATATCAAAACATTTATTTCCCTAAACTTAACTATAGATTCACCTCAAAATCTATCAAACTTTCAGCAGAATTCTTTTCTTTTTTTTTTCCCAGTAAAGGGAGGCATTGAATTTACTTCTGGACAGGACATGTGGATGACAAAGGAGGCCACTGTGCTTTTCTTTTTTTTTAACTATCTTAACATTTTTATATACATACACATAAACATATGCATAGTTTTTCTTTCAGCTTGTCACACAAGAGAAACAAAACGAGGCTTACACATGTGACTTATTTATTTCACTGATAAGTATATTCTCAAGGCACATCCATTTAAGTATATAAGTGTCCAGTTTATTACTCTTTATAGCTGAGTAGTAGTCCACTATATAGAAATACCACAACATTTTTGTCCATTCCTCAGTCGAGGGGCATTTAGATTGTTTTCAAGATCTGGCTATATGAACTGTGCTGCTATAAACATAGGTGTACATATATGGTATGACATTTTTAATTGTTTTGGGAAGATACCCAGAAGGGGAATAGCTGGGTCAAATGGGACCTCCAATCCTATCTTTTTGAGGACTCTCCAAACTGACTTCCACAATGGTTGCACCAGCCTGCATTCCCACCAACAGTGGAAAAGGGTTCCTTTTCCCCACATCCCCTCTAGCACTTGTTATTTGTTGACATCTTAATACTAGCCATTCTTTCTGAGGTGAGGTGGAATCTCAGTGTTGTTTTCATTTGCATCTCTCAAATGACCAGTGCTGTTGAACATTTTTTTCACCTATTTATTTGCTGTTTGTACTTCTTCATCTGAAAAGTATGTGTTCATCTCAGATGCCCATTTTTGGATTTGGTCTTTAAATCTGGGAGGACTGATTTTTTGAAGTTCTTTATACCTTCTTGATAGTAATCCTTTATCTGAGGAACAGCTGGCAAACATTGTCTCCCACATTGTGGGTTGTCTCTTCACTCTGTTGGTGGTTTCTCTTGCTGTACAAAAGCTTTTCAGTAGGATGAGATTCCATTTGTTGATTCTTTGCGACAGTTCCTGTGCAATGTGACTTTTATTCATAGACTTTGCCTACACCAATGTCTTCAAGAGTTTTAGCTACTCTATCTTCCAGCAAATTTAATGTTTCCGTTTTAATATTGAGATCTTTCATCCATTCAGATTTTAGCTTAGTACATGATGAAAGATATGGGTCCAGTTTTAATTTTTAGCATGCAGAAAGCCAGTTTATCCAACATCATTTATTAAAGAGGTTATCTTTCTTCCAACGAATGTGTTTGGCACCTTTGTCAAAGATAAGATAGCTTAGTGTGTCTGCAGTTGTTTCTGCACCTTCTAATCTATTCCATTGATCTTCGGGTCCGGTTTTTTGCCAGTACCACAGTTTTTACCACAGTAGCTTTACAGTATAATTTCAAATCAGGAATTGTGATGCCCCCTGTCTTGCCTTTGTTGCCCAGGATCACCTAGGTCTCTTCTGGTTCCAGATGAATTTTAGGATTATTTTCTCTAATTCTGTGAGATATGCTATTGGAATTTTGATTGGGATTGCATTGAATCTGTATTTTGACAAAGAGTAACATTAAGATATGAAAAGGTTTTAAAACATCAAGTTAGGATGCTCTAATTCTTATTGTATGACCATAGTATATTTTCTGATATTTACTAGAAATTATGCAACTTTTAATTAACTGCGTGTCTATAGATGGATTGACTAATACTGTGTTTACAGAAAAGCAACAAATAATTTAAAGACAAAAATATATTACCATTCTGTGGTAATTCAAATACAACATATTATAAATTGTTCATATAAACTATTACTTTTTATTTTATTATTTCACTTTTATTGATACATGCTTGCAGTACTTAATGATTACATTCCTCATGGGGAATTGGTACATGTACATAAAACAACCTAATTTTCTCTGTTCTTTTTTCCTTTATCATTTTCTTATGGACCACCGCAGCATTCGAACAACATGGAACATATTATGCACTTAATATTTCACTTATATAAGTTGTGTTTTCTAGAACCATGACTTCTACAACATACTATTTAAGAATTTAGCAGCTGGGCACAATGACAAACACCTGTAATTTCAAGACTACAGGGGTCGAGACAGGAACATTGCTGTGAGCTTTAGGCCAGCCTGGGCTGCATAATCAGTTCAAGGCTAGCCTGAACTACATAGTGAGACCCTAAGAAAATAAAAAAAGAACTTAAAGCTATTCAGTAATTATAATGCATTTTAATTTAGATTACTATGTTCAATTACAAATATGTTTAGAACTATCACTAAATAAAAATGATCTTTTTGCTCATGATAATTTATGAATTTTAATTATTATTTTCATCTGTACCCAGTGATTTTAATGATGATCATTGATTATCTGATAAAATGAATTGAAGGATGTGCTCGAAAGTAGCCATATTCATAATTTTTAAAAATCTTATTTTGCCTTGTCACAGAAGAACACAACTTTTCAGTCAGCTAAGGGAAACCTGAACCACATAGTTTAACTCAAAATTGAAAGTGCCTCAAACATTTAACTATACAATGTGAAAAAATGATAGATGGAAGAGACTAACAACTATTTTGAATTTGTGTTCTTTAGCATTCAGTTTTAATATGGAAGTTATGCATATGCATATATTTTAAAGACTGCTGAAAATCCTTTGTCTTACTACATAATTTTTTATTTTTCCTTTGTGATGCTGGGGATGGGACCCTGAACTGTTACACAAGTACTCTACAAATGAGACTCATTCTTAGTCTTGTTTTAGTGTTTATCTAATTGAAACAAATTTTTAATATTCTGTATCATTTGATTAAATAACCTGCAAGTACATAATATAAAATGTTTAGGCAAATGAATTTGGATGATAAAAAGTAATTTCATAACATGTTTTTCACTTCATGGATTAATTAATATATAAAAGTTATTCAGATTTATTGTGATTGACTAATGGAAAATTGCAAATGAACCGCATTTTCTTAAAATTTTTCTATCACAAAAATACCTCTAACTTTTAAATTTAAAGTATATAAAACAATTACATGTTGTAAAATCATGAAGGGTCTCATAGTGAAAAATGTTTACCTAATATTTTAAGTCAATCAAAATTACACATAGTAAAATGTTCATATTTGTAACTGAACATAGCAATCTAACTTTATCGAACATTTACTAGGTACAGACACTGTGGTGGATGTTACAAATGCAGATATAAATGGAAGAAAGCTCTTTCATCTTAGTGCACATTAAAAAAGGAGTCTAAAAATCTAAAGTACATGACAATGACCTCCACTTACATATTACTAGTAGTACTACTATAAATTAATATTCAGAAGTACTCTACTTGCTTTGCTAATTTAGGTAAATTACTTAAGCTTTTTAAACTTCATGCTCAATTGAAAAGTAAATGTAATAACATTGTCTTCTTTATTTGCTATTATGAGAATTAACTTCCAAGAAATGCCTGGCACATAATAATGTTCCATTAGTTTAGTAATAATTTTGTTACTTATTTCCAGGCCTTGCGTGAGAGAAATAGAAGGATAAAAATACGTTAAATATAAAGATTAAATATATGCAAGAAATGCTACAAAGTCTTTTTTTAAAAAAAAATTATTTCAAGTCTTTCTTTCCTATTTGATGAAAAACAAAATGTTAATGACAGACATTATACAGACAGCCACTGGTGATGTTAAAACAGTATGTGTTCCTCTGTACTATGAATGTGCTAATAGGATTTTTTTTATTATTATTTAAGAGAAAAAAAGACACATACAAGAAAGACAAAAAGCAAAACAGACAAACGACTAGAGTGAATGTACAACGGTAACATTACTGTTTTCAAAACAGGATGATAGAAACTTGACAATGGTTGCAATACTGCATATTGCTATCTTCAAAATGGTTGTTTATATTAACAGATACAGACATGTAAAATTGATCTAATCATATGAGTATTAACTGTTCTTTCTCAATATCTAATACATTCAGCAGTATGTTGCTAATAGGATTATTATGAGCCGGAAATTTTCCCTAGATCGATGAGTAGCTATAAACTTATCCAGCCCTTTCTCATTGCCACAAGTGCAACTGGTAACAAAGTGGAAATCTTGGTGATTAAAAAAAGAGGAGAGAGTTCAGAAATTTGCCAAATCAACCTATAATCTTTAACTATTTAGAAAGTGTAATCATGTGACCTTTGACTGGATCACCATCATCATTTACAGAAACTGACAACTAATTCTTGGTAAAGCAGCAGAGGGGAAAAAAAATGTTAATCATTATTTCTAGGTAAAAATGTCAACATCAGGGTAATGACTTGCTTTACAGGGTCAGTTATCATTGAGTTTACTGGAATGAAACAATTTTACTTATAATTATATAAAAGATAGTAAATTGGTATATCTTACATGCATCTATCAATGAACGGTTAAAAAAAGTACCTCATTACATGACAATATTTTAAGATTTTAAATGTTAAGATCAATATCTTTTAAAAAGCCAATGGGATTTTCTCTTTGCATATTATATAAACATACATATATATAAACATTTTTATTAACATTTATATGCATCATTTTATAAGACACATTTTATATTGCATGAAAGTAAAATATAACTGTGTTTGAAATTCAATGTATTTTAGGAAGCACAGACTTCCTGACATTTACATATTGATTTCTTAATAATTTGTATAAAAATTCCCAGTATCAAGCTTAAACTTGGCTTTCAAACTGACTTGCTTAAGTATTTATGCCTTGTAGCAATTTGGTTTTATACGAATATCCATACATTTTAAGGTTTATTTTAAATAGTGCTATCACAGAATAAAACTTCTTTAGGACTTTAATTCCATAGTAATCTGCAGTTTTTCTAAAATTCACCACTCATTTAAATTATGCAGACTAGAAGACAAAATGCCAAGTACTCAAATATGTCCCTAGATATCTACTGAGAAATTGCTATCAATATACACCAAAAGTAGAGTAACGAACTTGAGAATCTCACATACTCTAATTGAATTCTATCAGCGTGAGTAAGGGGCAGAATAAATGATGAGAGCTATATGACACAAATACAGGTTTTTAGAGGTAAAATGTTTTGTTTATTTTTAAACCATTATTTAAACCAGATATGATGATGCATGTGTCCCAGAACTCTGGAAGCTGAGGTAGGGCCGCCAGGAGTTGGAGCTCAGCCTTGTCTACATACTGAGTTCAAGAAGAGCCTAAATTACACAGTGACACTCTGTTTAAAAATTTAAAAAAAGAAAAGTTATTGCTTTTCCAGTATAACCTATGGAAATGATGGATTAAAAGAAATCATAATAATGGCATAAGATAAGGAGTATCAGGGAATTTTTTTTAGGTAGAGAGGGGATAAAATAATTTCAGAGTTTGGATTGTTAAATTTAGCATTCTTATAAAATATGTATGCCCAATCCATTTTAAATTTATAATTTTATTTATTTGTACTTGTCATAAACCATTCACACATATTTTGGTCTACATCCTACATGACAGTAACTTCTTTAAATTTCACATCTTTTCAGTGCAAAAAGGTGATATTATGTGTGTTATTAAAAAGAAAATAGTAAAGATATAAATGAAAACTTGTATCACTAACTCATTACTGTTCAACAAGGGTCTTTTTATTTACTTGATATTAATTTAGATTTTAAATGCCTTTAAATTTTAATGACAACTTATTACTATAAGATTTTTATATCTATCAGCTTAAGTTTGACTTGTTGTTTTGTACTGCAATAGAAAATCCAATTTGGCAGTATATACACTAAGTAGTTTGAAGGTTCTGTGGTGAAACGCTTTGGGCAATGTACCTACTGCACAGTTTTTTTATCCAACGACTTTTCAGAGCCTTGTAATTACTTAATGTTTATTGAAGTTAATAGATTTTTATAGAATTTACCAAACATTGCTCCCAAAATTTTTGATTTTCATAGAGCATCTCGAAGGATTAGTGTTCCATGCAGTGATTGTGAGACCATGAGACCAAAGTTCCTGCTTTATCACTACTTTAGAGTCACTTGATCAAAAAATTACTTGGAACATTTTTACCTTTGTGCATGTCTTAGAATACAATGCCCTGGATTAATTTTCGCCTAAATCAATTTGACAGTGAAATTTAAAAGTGAAAGTGTTGGTGTTGGTTTCTTTGGTACTTCATGGAGATCAAAAAGATACAATGTAAAATGTGACCATTTTTAAGTACTTCATCTCTATTCATGATCTCAGTGGAATACTAACCAAAACTTCCATGCATTTTGGCAATATCTATCATTACCTTCACCGATCCCAAGAATCAATGTGTCTCACTCATTATTTACTGAACTGTACTAACTTCCTGCAAATTTGAGCCTTGAACCTTTTAAACAAAACACAGACCAAAAAAAAAAAAAAAACCAGATTATACAAACAGACCCACAAAGGAACCATACTGAGCACTGAACAGCACAGAAGAATCATTGTTATTTTGCTCACATAGAAGCTGAAAGAAAAAGACAGATTTTTGTCATAAATACCGCAATTATTTGAAACACGGTTCACCAAATTGAGCACGCCATATGGAAAGAAGGACTCAAAATTGTATAACTCATTAAAAAACTAGAAGCTCTACTTTTTTGTTAACTAGAATACTGTTAAATCTCATTAAAAATAATTTTAGTTAAAGAACCTATTCAAATACATATACAAAAATCTCAAGCACAGTAACTGATAAAAGAGTTGACCACACTGGGGAGGAAATATCAGGAGCCATGATATATATTAAAATCAAGTATTTCATTCTGGTTTAAGTAAAAACATTAATACTAACAAATTTTGATTTCTGAAGCCTCATTTTAACTAAATATTCTTCTATTTAAGAAAAGTTAGCATCTTAACTCACACTTTTAATCTAATTTTTTTTTATTTCTTTCATTTACCTAGAAAGAAGAGTCACTGGAGTAGATGATAGAGATTATTTAATGCTATATCAACCATAATAAAGTGTGTGTTCTTTTTTGATACTAACCACTTCAGTTCCACGAATTCCACCATTATCTACTGCCCGTCCTATAGAATGTATTTGTTTAACAAAGTTATGTGGGGTTTTTTTGTTTTATTTTTTATTTATTTATTTATTTGTGTGTGTGTGTGGCACTGGAGATCAAACTCACAGCCTCACGCCTGCCAGACAGGAACTTAAGCCACTGAGCCAAACTCCCATCCCTAGTTTTTTTGAGGCAGGGTCGCACTATGTAGCTCAGGCCGGCCTCAAACTCACAATGCTCCACCTACCTCAGCTTCCCGAGTGCTGGGATTAAAGGCGTGTGCCACCACGCCTGGCCAAAGTTATGTTAAATTGCAATTATTATAGTGCTTTTGTTTCATCATTAATGAATAATTTAAACAAGATAAAAAATGTTGAATACTCTAAATTTTTATAGACTGATTTGTCTGTGAGTCATTATTATTATAATGTATTCAGATGGAAGTAATATAGGTTTGTTGTTGTTCATGGGGCAAAGATAAACTTTACAATAGTTTGTTCTATTTGAATTCCTTAGTGTACAAATTACATTGAGCATGTGTTCACATTCACCTAAACATTTACTACGCACACTGTGTCTCAATATAAGGTGTACTGTAAAAGAAGTAGACAAAAAGACAAAACAAGGGATAAGAGAAATGATTAAAGTAGATTTAAACAGGTGAAAAGGAGAGAAAACCATTATAGTAAAAAATATTTACATGGTTTAACCAAGAATCAAGTAAAATTATGCTCATTTTTTCTTGAAACTCACATTCTAAGAATTGCAATTCTAGCCAATTAAAATCTCTTTGAGATAACAGGGATTCTGCTTTACATCAGCAAGCCTACTGTAATTATTTTCATATTTATAAAATGAGAGCAAAGGGATAACACAGTATATAAAGGCAACATGTTACTGTTCTACCCTATCTTATTTAATAAAAGAAAATTTCTTTATTCACTACCCCTTACTCCCTGGAAAAGTTTTAGGAATATACTCTTCTGAAGATATTACATAAACTTTTAATTTTATTTCTAATATATTATATGTCATATGCATTTGAAAAGCTTTGACTTTATCGATTCAACTATTTACTGAATGCCATTAGGTTTTGATCACAATACCAAGTACTGGCAAAAATAAAGGTATTGCAGCGATTGGTACAATAGCTTCCTTCTTGGGTCTCCGAGTTTAGAGAAAGAGATAGGAAATGATAACTAATGTAAATATACAAAAAACACCCCTCTAGTGTTATGATTACAGTGGAAATTGACCCAATTAGGTAAGTCAGGCAACAGTGAAATAGAGGTAACAGTATTTCATATAAAGAGGACAGTTCACTTTTTATTGTGCAGAGAAGAAATATGAAACATTCCAGAAACCATAAGGTTACATGATAGAGAATGTAAAAAAATAAAAATTAAAATTAAAAAAATAACAACAGCAAACAAAAAACAGGACTCCCACACTGAGAAAATGTTCCAGGATATGAGAAATATGACATGAGAATAAAAAGATTCCTAAAGATGAAAAAAATTTATGAAATAGTAATTTTCATATTCATCTGAAGAATCAAAAAAAAAAACTTTTAGCAAAAATTAAGTGTACAGCGACACAACTCTATCTGAATACCAAAAAAGTCACTTCATTTGTCAGGGATAAATAGGGGGTTTTTTTGTTGGTTTTTTTGGGGTTTTTTTGAGGCACCGGGGATCAAACTCACAGCCTCACACCTGCCAGACAGGTGCTTAAGCTGCTGAGCCAAACTCCCAGCCCTGGACTTTTGAGGCAGGGTCGCACTGTGTAGCTCAGGCTGGCCTTGCGCTCACGTTGTAGCCCAAGCCGGCCTCGAACTCACAATGCTCCTCCTACCTCAGCCTCCTGAGTGCTGGGATTAAAGGCGTGCGGCACCACGCCGGGCTGGGATAAATAGTTTGAATACAATCAAATGTAGTAGGCATAAAATGCTCAACAGAACCCTTCACAAGTATCCAAACCTTGAACTTGGTTAGGTCATAAGGAATGAAGAGGAGTTGTCTTGGAACACATATAAAATATAAAATATAGTTAATGTATATAAATAACAAAATTTACTTTTAAATATAATTCTATTTTCACATTACAGCAAGAGAAAGAGCAAGTATTCTGTGGTTGGACATGCCTGAAAAGTGGAAACTCAAAAAGACAAAAATTGATGCATTTGCAAGACAGTTATCAGATAAAATCTACAGGATTTGTTAATTGTGTATTGTGAAACCGAACAGAAAGTGTTAAGACTCACCCCTAGCTATCTGGACTTCCCTTACAGATTGGCAGTTACTGCCATGTAAGTCATGTGAACAATTTTGGGAGAAATGACATAAATTTGGGGGGGGCATATTTATCTGTGGGACTTAGGGGGAAATGTTAGAGAAACAACCGGATACAAAGGTTGTAAATAAAGCCATAGAAACTGATCTAAGATAATTTTGTTTTTTCACAGTTATCAGGTTCTTTTTAGGGGAGATTTAAATCAAATGTAAAGAAGAAAAAATGAAGTTACAGAAGTCTTGCTATAAAACAAACAGTGAGAACAAATCTTAGGTCAAATTCTCCACAAATAACACTTATTAACCTCTATTTTGTAAGACCTCTGTCTTTCATATGTACCAAAAAATATACTGAAAAAAAGATGTATACCATTGAAAACATGCTAAAGGCAGGTGCATCCAACTGACTTGTGAAATGAGTTGACAGCATCCACTTAAGATGGAAACAGATTTGAACCATTTTCTAGGTGTAAGTCATCACACAATACATGATTACTCTACTGTGCTCGTGATTTTCTTATAGTTCAATCATGCAACAGCAGAAATAACTAAACATACTTTGCTGTCAACCATATGTCTTGAAAAGTATTCCTAATTTTGTCTGTATTACCATGTATGTATTCTGATACAGATTTATTGATACTTGAAATTGGCAGGTGACTGGTAACAATTTCTGATTAGAATCCTTCTCATGGCTTCAAGCCACCTCTAGATTTTTATTTGTATGGGGACAGATATATCACAATACCCATTTGTATACTATAGGCAATATAATTACTACATTACGTTACATTATATCATATTATATTATGTTATGTTATATTACATTATATTATATTAATCATATATCATATATAATGCTATAAACTGTATTATATCTTCTTGAGAGGAAAATATAAAATGAACTGATAAAATTACAAAAGAGACTACCTAGAACTCCTCCATGAGGTGCAGTATTGCAAAATGATGTTTTATACAGGATGACAAACTTAAAGAACGCACAAAAAGAGCAGAACAGAGAGCTACCTGGGGAGTCCTATAAGGTGGCCCCTGTGTCCACATACATGGTCATGACCTTCACGCACATGTGAGTGTTTACTCAGGTAAACTCTCCTAAATTTAATGGTGGCAGTGACTTAAACTGGTTGAGTCCTACCACCATTTCAGAGAATTTTAAAATATATTTTTGTGTAATGTAACAATATAAAAATGTTAATATTTACATGGGACATATTTTCCTTTTGTTTAAGGTTAAAATTTCAAAAATAAACAAGAAAGCACAATATCTATTGTTTGCCTCTTTATTTATACTTCATTTTCCTAGCCATTACTTTATATCCTTTAGAGCAGATATCCTAGGTAAGAAAAGCTTTAAAATGATGATCAATTCACAATGATTTTTAGTGATTATCAAGAAGATGTAAGGCGTTTTGAATAAGAACACAGTATGAAATCATCACTATTGTGCAATATATGTAAAAGACAATTTTGAATGTAAGGCAAATAAAAATGAAGTAAGCAGAGACACATTATAAATTATTTCATATGCAACACAGGATTGGTATCATCCTGAAGATGGAAAGCATGAATCTAAAATAAAAAATTCATTTGACAGAACAAAATTATTTGGTTTTGTTTGTATTCAAATAAAGGTTTGTTTATACACAGTGGTTACCACTGCCCCAAGCAGCAACTATATTTATACTTGCTTTGGTATCTGATTGAAAGTCGCTTTGAAGACTCTGTCCCTGCAAACCACCTAAGCAAATGTACATCTCTGCCCAGAGGAAATAAGGGATACAGAAAAGCTACTAAATTCAGTTAGAAAGCATTTTATAATGTTTAAATCCTTGGTTTTCCACAGTTAATAATCTTTGTACTCATTTATTTTACTTACTGAATTCAGTTCTTAAAAGTAAAGTGAATATCACAGAAATGATCTAAAAAAATTAGCTTGCATGTCTTTAATTACCAATATGATTAAAAAGATGTTCATATTTAAGGTTTATAAAACCAAAGAATAATGTACATATATATAACAGTTCTCTTCAAAAGAAGTTCTTACTGTGCTTTGTATTGTCATGATGTGAGTAAGATGCATACTCATTTTAAAAGTTCTTGCATGGGGAAAATATGAAATGGGATCAAATAAACATCAACTAATTTAACCTGTGTTATATTCACTTAACATGTTGCCACAAGAATATATTGCTAGTAACTGCCACATAACAAATCCAAACAGCTTCTGGTCAACTTTTTCTGGGAAAAAATAATAAGGTTTTATTTTATTTTAACAGAACTACTCCAAATTTAACCATTAAAAATAAAAGAGAAGGTAGAATTTAACACGCCATTATACATTGTAAGCAGAGGGAAATGCTATCATAGTAAAAATGACTTTTTGTTTTCACTTCTTTGAATTGAGTTTGTGAAGTGTCATATTCAAATGACATGTTCATCAACAGTGAAACTGTCAGAATGATAGCACTTTTACTTTCACGATAGTTACTCTCTGCTTAAAATAAATGGAAAAACTTTTTTCTAATATTTGGTTAATGAATTTACAACAATTTCATAATCTATACTACATGCCAATAATTCTCTAATCTAGAAATATAATTATATCTGAGTGACAAAGTCTTTAGAAGTAACTGATTGATTCTCTGAAGCATTAGACCAACGTATTTATGGAATATGTCACTGCCTGTAATTTAATGTCAAATATATCAGTATTTATGTAGAGTGGTCTCAAAGTTAACTAATTCTGTTTCACTGGAAATCACAGTTGTTTTCATAATCAATGATATTGGTTAAAAGAGCAGTTTGAGAAGGTCAGTGACACTTTCTAAACTAAACAAAATTGCCAGAAATCATTACACATGTCAACAATGCCCTGGTGAACATTGCTCATATGGTTTTAATGCTTAGAAAATCTGTAAGAGCTTTCCCATATTTGACCGCTTAAACTTAATGAGATTAAAATAGGTGTTGTTATTGCAATTAAGATACCACCATTTAAGAAAATCTTTTATCTTTGCATTGTTGTCTCACACAAGAAGGAAAATTAACTAAGCAAAATAAAATGTTTTTTATTAGTACATATTAGCCATACATAATGATCACATTCATCATAGGGAATTTGTATCTGTACATAACATATCTTAATTCTTTTCTTCCCATTCCTCTCCTTTCCCTTCAACCCTTCCCTTTCCCACTAACAAAAGCTTCATTTCCTTTTTTCCTTTCATTTCTTTTTTTATTCCTTTTTTCTTCTTACACTCCTTCCTCCCCTCTCAGTTCCCCTTCCCATTTGAACAAATGGCATGTTCCTCAACAAAGAAATTTTATCATAATGATAGCACTTTCACTTTCATGATAGTTACTCACTGTTTAAAATCAATGGAAAAATCTCTTTTTTTAAATAGTTGGTTAACGAATTTACATCAATTTCACAACGTATGCTATACACCAATAATTCTCTAATACAGAAATATAACTATATGTGAATGACAAAGATTTTTATGTATGTATGTATGTATGTATGTATGTATTTAGAGACAGGATCTCACTATGTTGTTCATGCTAGCCTTGAACTCACTATTCAGCCTAGGCTGGCCTTGAGCTCATGGTGATCCTCCTGCCTCAGTCTCACAAGTGCCGGGATTACAGGTACATACCACCACACCTGTGTTTTTTGACAGTCTTTAAAAGTGGTTGATCGGTTGTCTCGTGCATTAGAACCTTCACATTAGAACAAGTTCTTCCTACTTCCCCATTACCTATACTCCATTTTGCTCCTTATTTACTCTTTGTTCTTTTATTTGCTTATTTTGTCACAGAAGAGTAACAATATGTTTTATTTACTTATTTTCTCACACATATGTTTTATTCACTTATTTACTTGTTTTATTTACTTATTTTCCTACACAAGAATAACAATATGCTATTTACACTTGTGTGTCTGATTTATTTCACTTAAAATTGTGGTCTCAAGGTACATCCATTTAGCTAAAAATTTATTCAAATTTATACTTCTTTGTGGCAGAATAGTACTCCACTGTAACAAATACAACATTTTCTTTATCCATTCATCTACTGATGGACATATGGGCTGTTTCCAAGATTTATTTTTTGTAAACTGTGATGCTATAAATACGGGTATGAATATATTACTACAGTGTGATGACTTTAACCTCTGGGGGAAGATTCCTAGAAGGGGGAGTAACAGAGTTAAATGGAATTTCTACTTTCAGTTTTTTGGAGGATCTCCATACTGATTTCCATGGTACTTGTACTAATTTACACTCCCACCAATAATGGAAAAAGGTTCCTTTTTCCCCACAGCCTTCCCAGCATTTGCTATTGGTTGATTTTTTAATGATAGCCATTCTTTCTGATTTTGAATGAGTCAGGGTCTCATTCTGTAATTCAGACTGGCATTGATCTCACAATGTAGCCCACACTGGCTTAAAACTCACAGCAATCTTCAAGTTTCAGCCTCCCAAGTGCTGGGATTACAAGTGAGCAACACCATGTCCAGCTAACCTCCTTTCTGGAGTGTGAAGGAATCTCAGTGTTGTTATAAGTTGCATTTCTCAAATCATCAGTGATATTGAACAGGTTTTTTTTTATACATTTATTTGCTGTTTGTATTTCTTCATCTGAGAAGTGTCTGTTCATTTCAGATGCTCATTTTTGGATTGGGCCTTTAAACTTGATGTTGTTAGCTTCGATTAAATGTTTTAAATAAGATGATACTTGACTAAGCTATGCTGCTTTTCCTAAGTGTCTTCCACTTAGAAAAGGTAAAAAAAAAAAAAATACCCCACTTACCATTAATGTTACTACAATAAATCTTTACCTATCTGAAATATAAATCACTAAAACCTTGACATGTATTTCAAATACTTGAGGGAAAGTCTAAAACATAGTACAAGTGAAAGAAAACAGTTCATAATAAACTACCCTTCATTGTTAAATGCTCTGGTTGTAATTTAACAAGTCATCAAATATATTTCCTGAACATACTACAGAAGCCCAATATCATTTCCAGACCTATTTTCTTTCCTTTTTTCTTTTTTGGTGGTGGTGATTTAAACCAGGGCCTCACGCATTCTGGGCAAGTACTCTACCACTGAGCTATATCCTCACCCCCAGAACACATTTTAAATGAGTGAAAAATAAAAACTTTCTCAGAGAGTCAAATAAATGAAGATAACAAAAGACCAATGTATTACAGAGCAATAGTGGAGATGACCTTTCAGGTTGCTAACTGGATTGTCCAGAGAGATCTCCTTCAGGATATGGTACAGGAGTGAAGACTGAAAAAGCACCCAAAACAAAATGAAGAGAAGAACACAGTTCTATGCCCACAAATCAAGAGTCAACGTAGTATCATCAAAAACAAAGCAAGTAGAGAGAGGAGGCTTGTGGTGAAGAGGAAGCGCAGCGTGAAATAAAGACAGAGAGTGAAACACGGGTCAGCGTAGAGAAAGATTTATGAGTAGTTTTGTTTCTTCAACTTCAGTGCATGGGAAAGTAACTAGAAGTATTTAAACATGCCATTTTGCCATTCATTATAAGACAGCAAACATGTTAGCAGAGAAGTTAGATCATCTAAGCAAAGAGATAGTGATTGTTTGACAGCACAGATAAAAGGTAAATGAATCAAATTTTTGGAGTAGAATGGATTGAATGCTCAGCATAAATAAAGAGAAGTCTACTCATTGCAAGATTCTTTTACTTCTTTAAGGGACTGGGTGAATAGTGATAAAGACGACACAAGAGACATAGGCAAAAAATGATCTAGAAAGAGGAAGGACTCATGAATGCTTCTGTGAACTGCTGGAGTTCTCAGCTGATGACGGCTCCAAAAGTGGCTGCCTGGGCATCTATGAGGTCAGGTAAGATACAGAAGGCAAGTCCTGGAGAGCAGGAAGGACACTTATAAACCTCTCTATCCTAATATCACATTTTTTGGAAGTAAAATGATATCGAGAAAAACCAATGTGAATCCTTTCACTCCTCTGCCATTTCTAATTTCTCTACTGAAATAAAGTTGAACCTTGCAAAGCACCACAATGAGTACCTTAATATGTTGTTCCCTGAAAGAACTACTTTCATACAAAAAGGAAAGGCTCAGTCAGACACACTCAGATTCATTTCTGTTGGCCAACTTACTGAAGGAAAAAAAAGTTTCACTCCTCCGGTCCGTGTCTTTTCTATACACTAAAGACAGTAAGACTTTCCTTATCCTGTTGTAAAGTTTTTATAAGAAACACAGGAGATAATGCAAGTAAACTTTGAGCTAACAGATAGTAAAACAATGCTGTTTGAGCATTTCAAAAATTATTACAATAACATACATTGTGCTTCTATGCTGTATTATTTTATAAAACTTCTCTGTCATTTTGCCTGCAGAATAAGATATCTGGGCTCTGCAGGTAGGATCATCAATTCCAGGGAACAACATATGGGCTCTTCTTTTTCTCATAATGAGACCTAATTAAATTACGTATCTCCCCATCTCTGCTGCCTGGAAGTTTTTTATAACAATTGTGTTCAGTCCCTACTACATAAATTTGTAGTTCTACTGTACTAACTCAGTTTCTTGTGTATTTTGAAAACTGCCTCAAATCTTTCATGAAAATATATAAAATTTATCTAATATTTTGTCAGTTTGACAAGTAAGTAAACCCAGAGTAAGACAGACTATTATTTAGTCATGGACCAAAGATGATACAACCAATGTCTTCAATTTTAAATAAATATCCTTCCAGATAGATATAGTCATGCTTCTCTGAAAAAAAAAAAATAAAAAATAAAAAAAAATAAAAAACAATCTTTTTGCTAAACTAGAATTCTTTCTTTTAAGCTGAACAACTAGAAAAGGCTATTTTATATTTGAACAGTACCTTATAATTTACAACATACTTTTACAAAAATTATCTTGATCGTAGTAGCTATTCAACACTAGTAACCCTGTTTGAATTTATAATTGTGAAATAGAAAAGATTTAGAGAAAAGGAAACAAGCAGCACCAAAAAAAAAAAATCCTAGGGAGAAAAGTTATAACATTCAGAAAAGAAAATCTAAGTGTTCTCAGTGGTCAATAATAAAAGACCATTCTGAAGCCAGGGATTGAAGGTGATTCACCTTCACTGCAGTAGGCACACAAGAAAAAGAGCAAAAAGAGCACTCATATGAAATTCAAATGAGTTACTTAGAATACCCTAAAATCAACTTGTTAGGAAACCAGCAAACTAAAAATAAATACCGAAAATTTGAATATACAAAAGACAAAGGTCTATAAAAATATAATGCAAAGCAATGTACTAATGCAAGTTATAAAAAGATGAGTGAGAGGCCAAGTAAAACCAAATTATTAGTGAAAATCAGAAATATCCTGTATAATATAGCAAAGTATCAGTATAAGTTAATACAAACCCTGAAGTAAAAAATACAATCAGTTTTAGTAATGCATTTATGAAAAACAGATAGTCCTAAAATGAATCTTGCAACACTAAGAATTAAATGCTTTAAAATAAATTGGAAAAGATTATGGGTAAGAAAGAGGGTAAACTATAATATGATGAAATAAGTTAGAGAATTCACAGGTAAAAAGCATGAGAAGAATAACAATGAATCATGATCCTGATTGTGAGAATTCTAAGAATCAGTTCAAATGTAGAAATGTGTCTTAAGAAAATTAAAGAGCTAGCTAACAGGAAAACTAATAAGAAGGGAAAGACAAGATAAAAAATTAAGTAAGATTTTTTCAAAGAGAAAAATAAAAGATTATGGTGTTTTTAAAAGGTGTATGAATTCAGCATGAATTTGGTTGCTTGATGGTAGGAAAATGCTTTGATGGTAATAAAAATACACTACACACGTTCTGACATTGACTAAGGTTTAAAATAGACAACCATCTGGGTTGTACGGTATAGAAGGGGCTGTTTGCAGAAGTGGAAAATAAAAAGTATTCTCAGATCCATTTTAGTAATAGGAGTCTTTATATAAAAAGTCTTCTCCTGCAATTATATGTTTTTATCAAGTTCTCACTGTATTTGTACTTGCCTTCATTATGTATATTAATGGAGCCGAAGATTTTGGACCCATAATCGACTGAAGGTCATTTTTCTATATAAATGGTACCTTTTATACTTTTATAATGTGACTTACAACCATGTTAAGATTCTTGTATTGCTTGGTTTTTGGTCAGAGACATTGTCTGAGTGTGCTCTTCTAATCGTCTCACCTTAATAAGCATTCATAAACTGATGGTTCACAAATTTATATACCTGGTTCCAAGTGCACTCCTACACTCTTACACTCCAGGCTCCTGTAGTTATATAGCTACTTAATATTTTTCCCTTGGACTTTTTTTTTAAAAAATTTTATTTAAAAAAGCAAAACAAGCCAGGCTTGGTGGCACACGCCTTTAATCTCAGCACTCCGAAGGCTGAGGTAGGTGGAGTGCTGTGAGTTCGAGGCCGGCTTGGGCTACAATGCAAACACAAGACCAGCCTGAGCTACACAGTGCAACCCTACCTCAAAAAACCAGGGCGGGGAGTTTGGTTCAGTGACTTAAGTGCCTGTCTGACAGGTGCGAGGTTGTGAGTTCAAGTCCGGATGCCGCAAAAAAAAAAAAAAAAAAAAAAAAAAAAAAAAAAAAAAAAAAAAAAAAAAAAAAAAAAAAAAAAAAAAAAAAAGCAAAACACAGAAAAGGGTAGAAATAATACAGAATTTTTAAAAAACAGTAAGATATCAAAGCTATTTAACATATTGCATATTGTTATTTTAGAAGTAGTTGTTCAAGTTACAAGATCTAGGCATAAAAAATGATCAGACAATTAAATAATGGCAACACAAAGTACTCTTTCTGATGAAATAACAGAATTAGTAGTATAGTAATCTATCTTGCACACTTATACAGACATGCAGTTATATATGTATACCTACATACATATAATCCTTTCCTTTCTTCCATTTCTCCTTTCCCCATCCCAGTTCTTTAATTTTGAGCACTTTCTTTCCCTTTCATTATTACAATCCCTTGGACTTTTGAAAGGCATCTCGAACACAATAGTCTCTTTATCCTCCTCTTTATGATCTGTTTCAGATTTCTCAGTCCTGGTGGATGGTACCCATACATTCACAGTTTCCCAGAATATAAACCTCAAAGTCATTCTTGAAATTTTTTGCCTTTCAAATGTTACATCCACTTTGTAACCAAAACTGTTTCACCGCTATTTTTAAACTAGATTTCAAATCCAATCACTGCCCACTTCCTTCCTACCATTTTAAGTCAAGCCTCAATTCCCTCCTTCCTGGAGTCCCACAATAACATTCCAGCCAGAATTTCTGATTTTGACTGTCTCTTCCCACAGTCAGAGCATTTTAATTAGAACATCTTTCTAAGCATGTTCCTCAAAGAACTAACTAAACCCATCTACCTGAGTCTTTCCACTCAGCTTTATGTAGCCTGGCATAGATCCTTTTTCCAGATGTAGGTGTCATTAACAAACTTTGATAATTTTAATGACTGGTCCATCTCTGCATCTAGAAGAAACTCAAAATTATGTGGAATGAATGAATAAATATTGGTATTGTTCTTTGAAGTTTCTTGTTTTTCCTTTACAAATTTACTTTACCATTTTAAATATACTTCTATACTACTTATAGACAACATTTTATACTACCAGACTGTTTCTTTTTTAATATGAAAATTTAGTTTCTTCATATTTAAGGAGACAGGAAACATGATATATTTGATTTTGATGCTTAATTATCATTTTGTTTATTTTGATTCTTCTTTCACTTTGTTGCTACTCCTTTTTTCCCCTGTCTGAGTGAGGAGAAATAGCTTCTTCTCTCTGTTGTACATCAAGTATACTCCCAACTAAATTTTACTGGTACTATTATGTTTTTCCAAACTTTTTCCCATGTCCTAGATTTACTCAGATAATTTAGGGATTTTCTTTTTTGTTCAACCAATTATGAGAATGATCTCATAGACATATAGCACTTTTATTATCCAATTAAATATGTTCTTTTCTATTTATATTTATAGACTTTCAATGAACCTACATAACTCTGTTCTTTGTAAGAATTCCCTTACATGCTTCACCTATGTCTTTAATTTCTAGACTATTGAGGAAAGGCTCATAAAGCTTTTCTATTAATAACAACGCTACAACTAGCACCATATTTCCACCTCATTATTACAAATTGTCCACTAGATGAATTGTCATGAAGAATATTTGAGAAATAATGACACATTTACATGAGAAACAATGATGATTAACTACTTCCATAAACTGTCTCACTTTCTTTACTTTGGTCACAGCCAAAGTCTAAAATTATATATTTTTTAAACTATAACTTTATAACTTTTCTATAGCTTTCTAAATCCTCTAATTTGACAAACTTTCATCTCTTCTCAGTCTCTGTTCATGTAGATGGTCCAGCAAGCAATCTGTGCACAAGCAATTTTTTAAAGTTCTGTATTGTAAATTATGCCTGTAAAAGTATTTCTCAACTCCCTTGTCATGTGCCATCAGATTAGATTCTGTCAGCTTAGTGGTATTATTGGAGAATTAGAAGAAAGCATGTTAGGGATCTCTACAGAAACAATACCAATAAGATCTAGAAAGAGTTTTTTTATGAGGAATTGTGTCACACAGTTATGAAGAGTGAGGAGTCCAAAACATTTAGAGGGGCTCAGAGGTATTAGAGACCTGAGAGAGCCAATGCTGAAAAGAAGACTGATGCGAATGGGCTGCAGAGTTTAGGAGGGTCAGTCTTCTTGTTTTATCCAGGACTGCAATTGATGTGATCCACCCTCGTTATGAAGTTTTTGTGATTAAAATGGTAATTCCCTCAAAAGTCCTCCTAATGCAAATACCAAAATGTTTAAGGAAATATCTAGGCACCCTGTGGCCCAGTGAAGCTGACACATAAAATTAAACATCACAGAAAGTACAAAGCTATTTTTGGCTGTCCTTCATTCTTTGGGCCTTTTAGGCAATAACAGCAGTGCTTGCCAGATGAGTGTGGACTCCTGATGTCTGCCCAGCATGTTGGAAAGCATTCCTGAGGCAGCAGGAAACCAATGCTCTCAGGCTCTGGCTCTCTTCAAAGCAGTGGGTGTGCATTTGAGGACTTGACCTTAAATGGTGGCAGCCATGGTAGTAAGCACCTTTGGACTCAGGATTCTCCAAAATCAGCAATCATGGGGCTCCTGAATTTTTGCATAGCCAACAGTCATGATACTTACAACCTTGCCATTTTTGCTTTGATTGAAAAATAGGATAACCTCACATTCTCATTTTTGTTTTCAGATAGTTTCTAATAGTTCGGCGATATACAGTGATGTTTGCTTTTCTAGACTGTTACTGAATGAAGTTGTCTGATCTGATCTCTCAGACTGTTTATTTTACTGTTTTCACAGTAAGTTTTTTATCTTTTGCATTTTAGTGGCTCAATCCATAATCATAACTTGGATCATGTCACCTCCAAGGACACATCACTCAAGCATCTCCTCAAATGTTACTCTTTACAGACTTCTTTGCACTGGGTGTGGTGGCACTATTCTGTAATCCTAGAACTCAGAACAGCTGAGGCAGGAGGATTGCAAGTTCAACTCTAGCCAGGGAAACAAAAACTATAAAGGACTAGGGTTACAGTTCAGTGTGAAGACCCTGGTACTGAAAAATAAAAAATAACAATAAAAGCCTTATTTCATCAAACTATCTGAAATTGCACCTCCCTATCCTTCATCATACATTTACTCCGTTGTTTTATTTTATTTTATTTTGTTTAGTTTCTTAATTATTTATTTATTTTTTATCTTTTGACACAAGGTCTTTCAATGCAGTTCAGGCTGGTCTTGAGCTCACTTTGTAGCCCAGGCTGGTCTCAATCTTGCAAAAATCTTCCTGCCTCAATCTCCATAGTACTGGGATTACAGGAATACTCTGTTGTTTTATTATAGCCATTATCAGTATTTAACATGAAAAAAATACATACTTGTTTATGAATTATTAATTCCCCATTGCTACTCCACTCCCATGTGTACCATAAGCTGTATGAAAATATTACATCTATTCATTCTTCTTTGTCATACGCACCTGGATGATAAGCACAAGGTCCTGAGTTCAATTTCCGGTATGAAAAAAAAAAGTACACTATTCACTGTCTTTTCTATGTTTATCACATAAAGGTGTTCCGGAACATAGAAGTTTCTCAATACATTCATTTTTTGCATAATTTCGTGTTCAATTCATATTTTCCTTCATATTTGCAGATTTATTATTTTTTACTGAATATTTTCTCAGACAAATTGAGTCTTCAATCCTTATCTTTCCTGAGACAGTCTTCCTATACTCAGAAAGATAGACATGGGATTAACTTCAATATTTTTGTTCCAAATGTCTACAGACTTTTTTCCATCAATTAGCATTTTCAGTGTAGTATATAGTATATGCATTGCCAAATTGTTGATTTTTGCTTTAGAATTGTATTAGTTTCCTAGTGCTCCTCTAAAACATACTATCAACTGAGTATTTAAACAACAGGAATTTATTTTCTCAGAATTGTGAAGTTTAGAAGTCCTGGTGGACTCATCTTGTTCCTTTGCTACTCATTTCCCAAGGAAATGAGTTTCCTGGCCCAGACTTATCACTGAAGGCTCTGTGGGAGAATCCATTTCCAGCTGCATTCAGGTTATGGGTGGCTCGGGACCATGTGGTCTGGTTTTCTTCCTAGTTCTTGGATGTGATTCAATTTAAACACCTAGTGATCTCTTGTGTTTCCTGGGTTGTGGTCTCAACGAGCTTCAAAACTGAAAATGAGGAGTTGAGTGCTTTGTGTACGGCAGAGCCTCCTGATTTTACCCTGTTAGCCCAACTCTCCTTATGGTAAATCTATTTGATGACACCCCAAGAGATTTCTTCTTTTCAAGGCTCATGAAACCCCAAAGCATTAATAGGATAAACTGTTCAATGTAATATATATAATTTTAATTGTCCATCAAGTAACTTTTACCATCTAACATAAAATGTTTACCCTCTTATGCACATTAAAATGGATATTTCTGGGGTTAATCTGCCCACTTGTTAAAAATACGGAGTATGTCACCTATAAATGAATAATCTATTATTTTCTTACTGGAAGTTTAAACAAGTTTCACTTTGTCTTCAGGGTTATATAAATGTAGCAAAATATGCCAAGGTAAGTTTTTCTCACACTTTAGTCTCCAGGATCTCATCTTTGTTAACACATACACCTTTTCCTTATTAGTTGTTTAACTATAACTTTCCTCTCCTTTTATTTTTCTCTTACTGACCACTCTTACGTTCAGGATATATCTGTCAAATCTGTTCCTTGATGTATTTTATTTCTCTGAGCATACTTATTTCATTAGAGATCAATCTAAATTATTGTTTGTCTTCTCTACTTTGGTTGCTGGCCCTCTTATCTGTCTGTCTAGCAAGGGATCACAATCCTGGGGAAATCGAGGAGTCTTTTCTTTAAGGGAACAGCAATTCCCTGGTTAGGAGTCCCTGACCGAGGCATTTAGAAGAAGTTCAAGACCTTTCTTTCTTCACATTTCCAGTTCCCTGCAGGTGGAGAGCCCCGAACCAAGGTCTAGTTCTTTCTTAACTCTTCAGAAGCTAGGCACACCTGCTGAATTCACCCCAGTCAAAGCCCACTTTCCAGGGAACCCCAAGTTTCAACAGTTCTCTAAATCTAGCTCATTCAATCCTCACTTTCATATCTTTATTCCACTGTCAGGCTCTCTGACAACCCAAGCAACAGAAAAAGCTTCAATAGTTTTCATCTTACACTCTTCTCTCCTTGCCTCAGGAGGCACAGACACGCAGAAGCTGGTATTGAGGGCAGTTAGGGAAGAAAAGATCATCTTAAGTAATCTCTACAGCCTTACAGTTTGCTGCATCTTAGACTTTTCGTACCCACTTTGAGTAAAGTACTCCTTCATTTTATATTGTTTAAATAATGGTTTATTTAAAAATCACTTGTACCTGTTTGCAGGACAAAATGATTACAACCGTCTTGGGCAGTTGATACATATACATAATACATCTTAAAATTCTTTTTACTTCCCCTTGCCTTTACCTCCCTCTTCCCTCCCTCCATCTCTAAATCCCTTTCTCATTTGCAAAAGATCTATCTTTCTATTTCCTGTTAGTTTATTGACAACTTCTTTACTTTATTTTTAATAACTGCTTCCAGGTCTCAGCACTTTATGTATGATGCAAAAATTTAGAAGACTACAATTCTGTTTTCCTGATTTTTCCTTATTTTATTCTTTTTTTTTTTTTTTTTTTTTTTTTTTTTTTTTCCTTTTGCGGCACCAGGGATTGAACTCACAACCTCGCACCCGCTAGACAGGTGCTTAAGCCACTGAGCCAAACTCCCAGGCCCTGATTTTATTCTTTATGGAATGATTATCATACATTTTACTTCCACTTGTGTATTTTTCTTCTGATCATCAAAAAATATCTTTCTAAACTTGCTCCAAATTTTGCCTTTCCTTCATATCAAAATGCCTTAACAATCCTTAGAATCTGAACTTAGAGTTATTACTTTATCCTTTCTTAACATGCTCCAAATTTTGCCTTTCCTTCATATCAAAATGCCTTAACAATCCTTAGAATCTGAACTTAGAGTTATTACTTTATCCTTTCTTAACATGCCCTCATAATTAGTTAACAGATGTAGAAATTACTAAATGAAATTACATTTCGCATTCTCTATGGTGCAACATTACTTTATTCTGCTACAAAGTTTTCCCAAAACATTTGAAACACTTAACACTTTATCCAGAACATCACTCGGGCAGTGCATTTGTTTACAAACTGACTATGCTGAGCGGCATGCAGGCAGGTGCCGTTTCAACCAATTGATTTTTATATTGAATAAATTTGATATAATTATCATTTTTATATTTCCTGCTATGCTATTTTATAAAAATTAACAAAAATATGCAATTTCAGTCATCTTGTATTTAAATAATTGGACTGCTAAGTGGTTAAATTCTTAGTTTCAGACACATATAAAGCACTTACTAGTCATGCTGAATTACACAGATGTATAACATCATCTTATAGAAAAATTACATAAAAGCCCTCTTAACAGATGTTATAAAAAAAAGAAAAAGGTTTACAAGTGTGTAAATATAGGTGTGAATGCATATAGATATAATTACTAGTCTTTATATATTTTCTGAAATTCACTTTTTATTTCTTACCAGAAAAAAAATTTATTTCTCAACAAAAAGCTGAAATGTTTTCCTCATGGAACAATTTTTATCTCTAACTTTGATGTTCAATATTGATTTAGCACATCCTTACTAATACTTTTGCCAATCTGCCCAATGTTAAAAATGATAAAGAAAATATTAGAGAAACCGGTGTAGAAAAGAATTTTTGGACTATCACTCATTATTTATATATTAATGATTTTATGTAAATCCTGTGTAGCATTATTATCTACACAGTTCTGATTCTAAACTGAACTTAAATGATATGAAATTAGGCTCATGAATTGGAAAAAGCCTTTGAAAGTAAATAATATAAACTCAAGTTGCATGGTTCCAAAGTGTATAATTTTTATCACTGTGTAAAACAGCAAGCTGATTTTAAGGCTCATTGAAGAAAAGACTTCTCTGCAGTTACTGTAGTGTGACAACAGCTATCTTTAAGGTGGAAACTGAGGAAGTTTGTGACAGAAAATCAGGTAAGTATGCTAAGAACAAACTGGTTGAAATGCACATGATAAATGGAAAACAGGTGAGCACAGTCTGAACTTGAACAGAGACTATTTATTGACAGTTGAGCTATTTTTTTGCCAAGGTTTCTTACCAATCATTTACAAGATGGAGCCAGCAATTAGCATAACTCAGTGTACAGATTGTGCTGACCTCGAGAAGACGAGGAGGCACTTAAGGGTACAGGTGACAAGCCACCCAAGTGATAAGACATCGAAGGTGATCATTCACTGATACAGTAGATCTGGATTCAAATAATAAGAACCAGAAGCAGAAGACAGAGCTCTGGATACTTAGAAAGTTTGTGGGGTAATGCAAAGCACCAGTGCAGGTAATGGAGTTAAATCCATCCAGAATGAGATACATACCACTTTATATCTCAGCTCCAATCTGCAACTGGGCCAAATCTAGCCTATTGCACAGATAGATAGATAGATAGATAGATAGATAGATAGATAGATAGATAATAGACAGAAATAGATAAATAGATATAGATACATATACTTAATATCAGCAAAATGAATATATAGGAATATGGTATTCCTAAAGACTGCTTCAATGAAAAGTAACATTAAAAAAACAGAAAATAATATAGACTCTAAAATTTATACAAGGATCAGCACATAGTTTAAATACTAAGAGAATTTAAGTTAATTATATACAATTATTGAAAACTTCATTGTTAGGTTAAACTTTTCTGAAAAATGCATTTTAATTTTTTAAAATATTGCAAGATAATCTCATGAAGAATGTTGGACTTGAGTTAAGAATCTGCTGTGAGGTTTATTTCTCTATAAAACACTCTTCAGTGTTTTTTTTTTTTAATACAAAGGATCAAACTGACATCCTCACACCTGCCAGGCAGACGCTTATGCCACTGAGCTAAATCCCCAGACCTACTTTTTGAGACAGGGTCTCATTATGCAGTTCAGGTTATCCTTAAACTCACTTTGTAGCCCAGGCTGGTCTTGAACTCACAAGGATCCTCCTGCCTCAGCCTCCCGAGTGCTAGGATTACAGGCATGTGCCACCATGCCCAGCTTCTTCAGTGTTATTTTTGACACAAATCCATACAAAATAATTTCCATGTTACATAATGCTAAAACAAAACAAGCCTTCATGTTACCCTCTTAAAAATAGCTGAAAAGCCATAACTGATTTCCTCCCCCAAATAAAACAACAGAGCACATTAACTGCTAACCGTTTTGTCTGTGCTTCTTTAAATTTACTTCTTTTTAAAGGTCAGCTATATGTTTAATAGTAGAATCTTTTCAAACTTGAGAGAGGTTTACAAGGAAAAACCATTAACTTAACAGGAAATATTGAGAGTGTAAAGTTTTTTTACCACCTGATAAATTTCAATTTGTACAACAAATTCTTTTAGAGAAAAAAAAGTCACATGATGAAACACATAACCTTAAATATACAGGCACTGCCTAGGAAATCCACTCCTATGCACAGTTACTAAAATAAGTTAATTAACAATGCCATTCTGTGCAGAAGGCATCTAACACTTTGGCTGTTATTCAGACATTAGCATTCAAATCAGCCCAGGCTTGCACTTTGGTTTTTGTTGAGTGAATGGCAATTAAATTCTTTTAAATAATCATTCTCATTTCCTGGGGAGAATCTGCATAACACCTAATACTCCCATGAAATGTAAGGTAATTTGAAATGTTCAGACTTTATATTTTCTAATGGGAAAATTTTGGTCTTAGAATAATGATAAAGTCACTTCTGATGTTGATATATATTTCTCATTCTCTTGGGTACTGTCTTTGAATCTGTGCAGAAAGGGTAATGAGCACTGCTATCACCCTTAAATCTGAAATTAATATAAATGCAATTTAATAATGCATGGAAATTAACCACATCACTCCCTATTCCCTAAGACATGTCCATTTTCAAAATAATGTATATATTAAAGGAGTCACTAATTAGATCACTGGAAGTGAAGTAAAATTTCAAAAAAATTCTAATTTGAAAAATTTGTTTAAAAAATCTTACACAATAGCAAGAAAAGAAATAAATGACAGTTACATTAATATAGTACTTCTAGTATTTAACCAATTTGTTTTGGTGCTTACCAAAGGAGTTGACACTTTCAGCACTTTGATTACATTGTTCTAATCTCAGAAATTCTAAAAGAAAAAAAGGATGATTCTCGAGGCATAAATTCAGAGTTAAGTGGAAACAAAACTAACAGCCAAAATTAGATTTATCTAAATGTGCCCTTTTATAAAGTATCTGTGTGTAAGTTATAAAAAATATTTCCACGAGTATTTCTTTATTATTAAAAACTTGTGTACGTTTACTAGCTAGTTTTATCTCTGTTAGAATCAGTCCTGGAGAACTGTTTTCATAAAATTACACTCTGGTCTAAAAAGTTAGTACTAAAAAGATTCTTTTGCACAATCTTCCCCAACAGTTTCCAAAAAGAAAGGATTTGAAATACAACATTCTCAAAATATGTTTTGTAATGCTTGACTTACAATAATACTTTTAAGTATGCCCAATTGATATGGCTATTCTTATTCCAGAATGTTACCATCAATTGCAAATATTTGTTGGACCTCTAGTCTTTTGCGAAAACCACCAGACATAAAGGCATAATAAAAGAAAATTGACACTTTATGCTTGCGTATCATAAAAGTCTAGTGAGAAACCCTTAAAATTAAAAAATCATTATGATACGTGTTTCACAATTTTTCTTGAAAATTGAAAAAAAACTGAAATCTTGCTCATGTCTCATAATTTGGAATGATACCAAGAAAATTTCACAGAGAAGCAGCAATCTAAAAGTTGAGAATTGCAGGGTAAATAGAAAAGAGGATGGCAGACAAATGAATAATCCATCAATGGGAGTTAAGTCCAGTATTGTTTTCAATGAGCTGTTTAGTTTAATCCTATTCTACTTCGACCAGCCTAATTTTTTTCATACATGATGACAAAGACAGCTATCTTAAAGATAACAAAGTTTATAAGGGTGGCCTTCAATGATATGTGATCACCTAGCTTCAAAACCAGGTATTACTTTCGCTGTTCTGTTCTGAGGGATTTTAACTTATCTTGGTGTGTTTGTGTTACAGCAGATGATACAGGCAACTGCCTTGAAGCTAATATGAGGCATTACAGAAATCAACATTGCATTACTATGTATTGCCTCCATTACCTTATTTGTTTTTGTCTTATTCAATACTATTTCGTTCGACTATACTTGGCCAATTGGTAAGGGCATTTAGTTTGAAGACAATAAGAGGTATTACAAGGGGAACTGAGGAAGGAAGCTATGGAAAAAAGACATAGTTTTATACGAGGGTATTCATAAGATCGTTTAAAAGTCTATACTACTAAATGCATTAACTGGTGAAAGAGAACAGTTGATATTCATATGATCAGATCAATCCTACATGTCTTTATCTGTCCATCTGAACAGCCCCCTTAATGGTAATATACAATGTTGCAACCACTGTAAAATTCCAACCATCTAAAGTCCTAAACCTATAATTTTACAGTATAGGATATGTTGTTGTTGTTAGTTGAATCCTTTAGTTTTTTTGTTTCTCTTAA
>RJWM01023672.1:0-30974 GCA_004363535.1 Dasyprocta punctata
GGGTTCAATCTTCAGTATTTGGGAGGTGCGGGGGGAATCCCCTTACTTTCCAAAATCCTGTCTCAACAACGGACATATAGTACTTCACTTTGGACAACTGAAGTGTGACTGATTCAAAACAGAAAATACTAGAACACAGGTGGGGGACATAGCTTAGCGGCGCAGTGCCTGCCTCACACGCACAAGGTCCTGAGTTTGATTCCTGATACCAAAAAACAAAACAAAACAAAACCAGAAAGAAAATACTACATCACTATCTTTCCCAAGTCTGTTAAAATGTAGATGGTCAAAAATACAGTTCTCCTTTAGCTTAATGTAATAAATTGGCTTAAAGCGGTAGTTTTATTCTTTAAGCTCTCTTTCTATCCTTTAGAGAAATTTGTTTTTAAAAGGAATATATAACCTTCAATAAAATAATTAAAGTTCCCTGAAAATCATGGACCTTCAACCTTTTGGAGGACAGAACTTTGACTACTGCTCTCATTTCTTTAATAGATATTGGTCTATTCAAGTTCCTAATTTCTTTTTCGATCAATTTTGGTAGTGGTTTTCAAGCATTATTTCCTCTAAGTTTTCTAATTCACAGACACATTTTTATCTTGTAAGATTTATCTTTTTTTTTGGAGACAGGGTTTTACTGTGTAGTTCAGGCTGGCCTTGAGTTCACTAGGCAGCCCAGGCTGGGCTCCCAGTGATTCTCAAACTTGCAGTGATTCTCCTGCCTCAGCCTCCCAAATGCTAGGATTACAGGCATGTGCCACCACACCCAGCAGGTATGTACATTTCATGTCTTTTCAAAGAACAACACTATCATTCCACCAAATGAACTCTTAACAAAACATAGACAAAGTACTCAGGTTTACTATAAATGGATTAATTTCCAAACCCTAAAAAGTAAAACCTATTAAATTTGGACATAAAATGGACCAGGAAAAGGACAGAGAGAAGTTCTGTAAGAAGAGTACCTGTAATTAGGAAGTTGCCATGTTCTTCCAAAGGTTCACTGTATTTTCGGACCACATGATTTAAACCAAGGTCTAGCTCATAGAAAGTAAGGGTCTGCTGGGTATTAGCTGCTGCTTCCCCTGTTGGGTCATTGTCTGCTTCCTATAGGGTAGTACAGTGGCACAAAGACTAATCAGTACCATTAATAAATAAATAAATATTAAAGAACTTTTGGGTCTAAAAGGACATCAGGAAGCCTCCATTTTACAAATGAAAAAACAGAGGCCCATAGATGCCAAACGGTTTAACAAAGTTCACACTACTATGTAACAGCAGAGCTAGAACAGGGACACAAATCTCCAAATCCTGGATCCAGAGAGCCTGCTACTAGATGATGCTTTCCATTCAAGGCAAAAAAAGCTCTGCCGTCCACTACCTCTCTTAGAAAAAAATTCCTGAACACAGCTGGACCTCTTCTATGCAATTTTTCCAAACAAATACTTTGGTTAATATGCAGTGTATTTAAGACAAAGCAAAGGCTACTATATAGTTCAGCGATGGCAAACCTATGGCACATGTGTAGTTTTTCTTTTAAAACAAAAAGACGGGGGTTTTTCTTTGGTGGGGGGAGTGCTGAGACAAGGTCTCGCTATGCAGTTGAGGCTGGCTTGGAACTCACTATGTAGCCCAGGCTGGCCTCAAACTCAAGTGATTTTTGTGCCTCAGCCTCCCAAGTGCTGGGATTACAGGTGTACACCACCACGCCTGGCAAAACAAAAGACGTTAATGTAGGAGTTGTTTTTTTCTAAATTAAAACCTCAGTATTCTGGTTTAATTGCAGTGTTGGCAGTTTGAAATAAGTGATTTGGGGTTGCAGTTTGAGCACTCATCTCTACAAGGTTCATGACCACTAACATAGCCAATCAGTTAAGCTCTAAAACATTCCAAAAGGCATTTGGGATATGGAAGGTATCTGTTGACAAAACAGACTTAAGATCCACACAATGGTGGTACATGTCTCCTGAGTGGCCAGCACTCAGGAGGCTGAGGCAGGATTGCCTCAAGTTCATTACATAGTGAGCCCAACAGCCAGCCTGAATTACATAGTAAGGTCAAGGCCAGCCTGAACTGCACGAAAGACCCTGTCTCAAAAAAAAAAAAAAAAAAAAATCACACAATTGAACAATTAGGCCGGGCGTGGTGGCGCACGCCTTTAATCCCAGCACTCGGGAGGCTGAGGTAGGGGAAGCGTTGTGAGTTCGAGGCTGGCTTGGGCTACAACGAGAGCACAAGGTGGACCTGAGCTACGTAGTATGACCCTGCCTCAAAAAACTAGGGCCAGGAGTTTGGCTCAATGGCTTAAGTGCCTGTCTGGCAGGCATGAAGTTGTGAGTTTGAACCCTGGTGCTACAAAAAAAAAATAAAATAAAATAAAACAAATGAACAATTAGGGCAACAGAGATGTTTGGTCCATTACCTCATAATCCATTTCCAGACAAGCAAACATTGGATTTTCAAATCCCACATCTACTCCAACCACATGATACACTAAAGTGTTCGCTTTGTGAGCCTCCAAGGGAGATGAAATGGTAAGTCGGGCTGCAGCATCTCTGTTCAAGATATATACCAATTTCTGTTTCTCAATAGCACCTAGAGTTAAAAGAGACAAGACACACCAGATTTCCAAATAATAAGATTTACAGGACAGGCAGGTTCAAATCATGACTATTTTTAAAAGATTATTCTTATTGGAATTAAGAGTCAGCACTAACTCTACAGATTGTAATAACTGAGGATTCTGCATTCTATTGTTAGTAAACGATACGATCATTTTGGGCCCAGCCTTCCTAAAAGGAATCCTAATAGCCCACTAACTGCTCGAAAATTTTTAATGTGCCCTCAATTTAAGGACACTGGGAAACCAAAATGTAATAAATTGTTAGCTTTAGCACCAAGCGTTATAGTGCCTGTCTGTAATCCGAACACTCTGGAGGCTGAGGCAGAGGAGTGCCACGAGTTAGAGGCCAGCCTAAACTACATGGTAAGTTCAAAGCCAGCCTGAACTGCATAAGTGAGACCCTGTCTCTAAATAAATAAACAAATAATAAATAAATAAATAAGTTCATTCTTTGAATTGGAGATTAGAGCAAATGATTTTGTGACCAGTCAGAGTGTTGCCCTCTAGAGGCCTGATCAGATACACAGAATTTTCTTCAAAATTTATCAGAGAAGAGACATGAATGTGAATCATCACTTCAGGCTGATGAAAGCAACTATTTTCACTATCCAGTAACAAAATCTTACTGTAGTCTTTGCTACAAAGACATTGAAAAACAATTATTTCCAACAAGGTGAGAAAGAAAATAGGTACCTTAAGATTTTCCCCACTGTTATAAAAGGGAAATTACGACTTAAAAATGCAACTTTAGGGCCAGGGATATAGCTCAGCAGCGCAGTGCCTGCTTGGCAAGTGCAAAGTCCTGAGTTTGATTCCCGGTATCAAAAAAAAAATAGTAATTGCAGCTCTAGGGCAAGGGATATAGCTCAGCGGTCCAGTGCCTGCCTGGCAAGCGGGAGGTCCCAAGTTTCAATTCCAGGTACCCACAACAAATAAATAAATAAATAAATAAATAAATAAATAAATAAATAAAATGCAATTCTAAACCAGAGTAAACCTAAATATTAATGCCAAATTTTACTGATATAACTGATACACTGGTGCACTGTCAAGATTACAGCATTGTTATCCCCAAATGAGCACTTAACCAGCGACCCATTCAATAGAACTAGAAAAGAAAGTCACTTACTAATCATAACAGCGCGGCCTTTGGGATCCACAGCTAAGAACTGGCCAGGAACAATGCGGCGGCACCCACTTTTGCCAAAAGTTTCTTGATGAATTTTCTCAAACATATTTTTAGATGGCTGGTACTCCAAGATAACAATCCGACCTGAGTCACTGCCAACCACAATGTAGTCTTTGGTGCCACCTGTCAGCCTAAAGGCCATGAGTGACCGGATAACACCAAATACTTCCACAGTAAGGAGGGTATGTACTTTGCCAGTGTTAGGGTCTGGACGAAGTAGCTCCAAAATCTTTCCACGGGAAACAACAATTTCCTGTTGTTTGGTTCCTAGACAACCAAAAAATAAAGATCATTAAACAACCACAACTCAGGCTGAAATAGGTGGAGTGTCATGAGTTCAAGGCTGGTTTGGGCTACAACGCGAGCCCAAGGCCAGCCTGACCTACAAAGCGCAACCTTGTCTCAAAAAACTAGGGCCGGGAGTTTGACTCAGTGGCTTAAGCACCCAACTGGCAGGTGCGAAGCTGTGAGTTCGATGCCCGGTGCCACAAAAAAAAAAAAAAAAAACCTCATCCAAAAAATAATCTGGATAGATCAAACGCCACTGAAGAGAATTATATTTAGGGAAGTTGCGGACTCAGTATTTAGTTTTATTCTTTTTGAAAAAGTACTCTTCCCAGAATTGAAGTGGCACCAAAGAAAGCTTTTAAAAAAGGGTCACAAGTGCCGAGGTATGGTGGCACACACCTGTGATCCCAGCACTCAGGAGGCTCAGGCATGAGGATCACCACCAAGTTTGAGGCCAGCCTGGGCTACACAGTGAATTCAAGGCCAGCCTGAACTACATAGCAAAACCCTGTCTCAAAAAACAAACAAAAAATAGCCAGGAGTAGCTAAATGCCCATAATCCCAGCACTCAAAAGGCTAAGGCAGGAGGATCTCTGTGAGTTCAAGTCCAGCCTGGACTACTTTGTGAATTCAAAGCTAGCCTGAACTACAGTGAGTCTGTCTCTCAAAAAAAAAAAAAAAAAAAAAAAAAAACCACAATGGAGGGGGTTTACAAAGTTATCTTTAATTTCTTTAATATTTTTCAGAGTGTTGCCATCAATCTGTACAATTAAGAACTGCGTATATGGTATTAATGTACAGTTGCCCTTCAGTATGCATGGAAGCGGTTCAAAGACACCTTCAGATACCAAATTTCTGTAGATGCTCAGGTCCTTTATATAAAATGCATAGTAAACTGGTGCACACCTTTAATCCCAGCACTTGGGAGGCTGAGGTAGGAGAAGCACCGTGAGTTCCAGGCCAGCTTGGGCTACAACATAAGCACAAGGCCAGCCTGAACTACATAGCGTGACCCTGTCTCAAAAAACTAGGGCACGGAGTTTGGCTCAGTGGCTTAAGTGCCTGCCTGGCAAGCATGAGGTTGTGAGTTCGATCCCTGGTGCCACACACACACACACACACACACACACACAAAAAGTAAATAAAATAAAATTAAATAAAGTAAAATAAAATGTATAGTATTTCCACAAAACTTACACACATCCCCCTGTATATGCTAAATCAACTAAAGTCAGGAATGGTGGCTTGCACCTATAGTCTCAGCTACTCAGAGGGTTAAGGCAAGAGGACCATTTGAGCCCAGGAGTTCCCAATCAACTGGAGGAACAGAACAAGACCCTGTCTCTTGTTTTTGTTGTTGTTTTTACAGTGATGGGGCTCAAACTCAGGGCTTTACACATCAGGCAAGTGTTTTATCACTGAGACACATCCGCAGCCTAAGACCCTGTCTCTTAAAAATACTTTTTAAAAATCATCACTAGATTACTTACAATGCCTAACAATGTAAATCCTATGGATGCAGCTGTTACACTGTTGGGGAATAATGACAAGAAGCTTTTACATGTTAAGTGACTCTTTTTTTCCTGAATATTTTTGTTCTATGGCTGGCTGAATTCACAGATCTAGAACCTCTGGCCTCAGAATCCATTGACACAGAGGGCCAACAGTGCAGTATTTAACAACTTCATAATTAAAACCTTCCAGGGGCTGGAGAGGTAGCTCTGTGGCAGAGCACTTGCCCAGCAAACATGACGCCTTGAGTTCGATGCCCAGCACTACAAAAGAAAAAAATCCAGCAACCATGTATGGATATCCCCACAAAAAATAAATAAATAAATAAATAAAACCTTCCAAACGCACTTTCTCTAGTCCATCTTGAAGGGTACTATTCTAAGAAATCACTATAATGTATTAATTTTCTGTGTAATTCCATGTAGTGTCCCAAGAAACTTTAAAAGTTGCCAACTAATACATACTTTGTTATTTCTAAACCCACTACAGTTCACTTTTATAACGGAAATCAACACTAAACACAAAACAGCCAACTTTATCCCTAACAAGCCTGTTATTTTAATTCTAATGAGTTGACGTTAAATGTTTAAAATAAGTTCCTCCTTCACAAACTTCCCCTCCAAACTCAACCAACAATGTTCTCAATATAGTGTTATTTTCTCTGTCACCCAGTCTAGAAACCCATATACTTCACTTTCTTTTCCCCTAATTCATGCATATAAATAATTTCTTGCCAGGGATTTAGCTCAGTGGTGTAAATGCCTGCCTGGCAAGTGCGAGGTCATGAGTTCAATCCCCGGTACAAAAAAATTAGTAAATTAATAAATAAATAAATTCTTTCCTTTTTTTTGGTACTGGGGATCAAACTCACAACCCCGTGCATGCCAGGCAATCACTGTGCCGCTGAGCTATACCCCTGGCCCTAAATAATTTCTTTTGAAAAGGGTAGTAGCTGTGTGTGGTAGCTGGGTGTGTTGTAATCCCAGCACTCAAGAGGCAGGAGGATCACTAAATTCAAGGCCAGCCTAGACTATGGGGTTAGTTCAGGACCAGCCTGAACAACACATTGAGACCCTGTCTTAAAAAAACAAAAACAAAAGCCGGGCGTGGTGGCGCACACCTTTAATCCCAGCACTCGGGAAGCTGAGGTAGGAGGAGCATTGTGAGTTCAAGGCCGGCTTGGGCTACAACGCGAGCACAAGGCTGGCCTGAGCTACACAGTGCGACCCTGCCTCAAAAAACCAGGGCCGGGAGTTTGGCTCAGTGCCTTAAGCGCCTGTCTGGCAGGTGTGTGAGGCTGTGAGTTCAATCCCCGGTGCCAAAAAAAAAAAAAGTAACAAAGAATATTCAAGTGACCCCCTCAAAAGCACAGGAAGAAGAGCTGTAAAAAGCACCAGAGAAAATAATGTTAACATGAAAGATGAATTCCACAGGTTAGCTTCTCCTTAAGTACCACACAAGAGGTGTTAAACTGGATCCTCAACAAAATTCTCATGAGTTGACTAATTACTGGGAAGATTAACTCACAAATGTTCGTTCAACCTATAGTGACAAGAAAAGGTTTTATTTTACACGCATTAGTACCTCCTTTTCTGTAAAGCTCTACTGTCAAAGATTTTTTTGTCTTTCTTAATCTGATAACCACAATTTCACAAATCTGGCTTTAATTCCTCTTTCTAAAAGGAGCCCCAGCACCGCAACATGCGGATGTATCAATTCCCCAACATGAATGTAATTACTATACATGCAAACTTACCCTAATAAAGAAGAAAAAATTATCCCCCACCACTTTATTCATTTTTCATGACACAATGTAGTTCATGAACAGCAGCAAATGACATTTCTCTCCAAGCAGCAACCCCTACTTATCTTTCTTTTTTATCTAAAAGTCCTATAATCTTTTCAAACACCAACCTAAGGTCCAAACTTCCTTTTAAAAAAATAACTTTCCCTGATAACCTGACAAATACCTTCACACAGTCTTCTTGTCCAATTTAAAATCAAAGTCTCAGTATCAAAGATCATTCCTTACACATCTTGTTATGCATCACAGCAATATACAGACAATCAAACACCAACAAAAGAGCCAAGAAATAAATACACACTTGTGGTTAAGAATCATTACACACTGTGGAGGACAGGGAGAGAAAGTGAAAATAATCAAGATGTGTTATGTATGCACACCAGCTCCTCACAATCAATGTAATTATTATGAAATGCAAACAATAATTTTTTAAATTACAATTAAAAAAACAAAAGCATTACACACCATAGGCTAAGAAACACATCTAAAATTAGGTAACAGAAAATAGGACTCAATTTAACATAATTTTCAAAGGTTACAAGCCACATGTAACCTTTGAATTGTTCACATTTACCAACAATTGTTTTCTCATACGTGGAAAACATTTCCTCCACAAGATATATAGTATGTGTTAATTCATTTCAATTATAAAGATAGTATCTAGAGAACTCACCAGAAAAGTTGCCATGAATGGCAAAGCTGATGCCAGTGGCTCGCTGCAAGGTCAAATTGTACAGGAACATGATGACAGCAAAACTAGGTCTCTCAGTATTCCAGGGCTTGGTTTGTACCAACAAGATTGAATCCAAGCAAGCTAAGGACACAAAAACAGAAATGTAGCTGACCAACTGTTATTTTTAGGCATTTTTGTACAGGGATATCTAGTTAAATGAAGTAGAACAAAGTAAGAGTATTTCCAATACACAGTACCATACACCATGCAATCAATTTTGCTGCTGCTTTTTTTTTTGAGACAGGGTCTCATCACATAGTCCAGGCTGGTCTCGAACTTGCAATGATCATCCTGCCCCAGTCCTAGTGCAGGAATTATAGACATGTGCCACCATGCCCATCTTTTGCTTTGCTTCTAGTTTCACAGGAATCGTGTAATGTATAGTTTTACACTCATTTTATAGGTAAAAAAACTGAGGCTCAGAAATTAATTAAATCACTTAGCTGGGCAGGGGTGGCCTCATAGGAGTATAGCAAGTTTGAGTCTAGCCTGGGCAATAGCAAGACCCTGTCTCAAAACTTTTTTTTGGGGGGGGGGTACTGGGAATCAAACTCAGGACTCTGCTTGACAGGCAAGTGCCGTACCACTGAGCTATATCCTTGGCCCTCAAAAACTTTTTTTTTAAAAAAAGCCTGGGGATTTATGTAGTTTAGTGCAAAGTCCCTGATAGGTTCTGCTAGCCTGGGGCTTAGCATCCCCCCAACTTGATACCGGACCCAGAGAAATAACTTAGCCCTCCAAGAGTAAACTCCAAGTTTTCCTTCTCATTCCAGAGATAAACTTCCCACTCCCTTTTACGCATGCACCTAGCCCTCTCCAATCCCAAGACTCCACCACCCCCCAAGCCTCCACCCCCAGACCCCAGAAAATCATTGTCTCCTGCTTTACACAGGCAGATGCTCCCTCAAATCACCTGTCAATATGTCATTTTGCCCACCTCCGCAAACTCCTCCCCCAGCCAAAGTTGATAAAGGTAACTACACACCTCTGTTCTTGTTGAGAGCTTTTACATCCCCTCCTTGCCCCTAAAGCTCTCCCATGCCCTCCGCATTAAAGGCCTCCTCCTTATCTCTCTCTCGTTCTTATTTTCTCTGCACCGCTTCAGATTTAGTGACTTTACAACAGTCAAACAGTTCCTGGGTTCAATCTTCAGTAACGGCATCCCCTCAAAAAAGGTCACTTACCCAGTATACACCAAATGGTAATATTTGTATTTTTTATCAAAAAACTACATGGGTCTATGTTTATATACAGTATTGCCATGATTGAGAATTCAAAACCCAATTCTTTCTGGGGGCATCAATTTTACCAAATTACATGGTACCTATTCATCTGCACTCTCCTCCCATATAGATGTATGCATACATATACAGTATATGTGTATACAAAAACATTTTATCACTTTTTTTTTTTTTGCGTATCAAGATTTTGTTGTTGTTTTGTTTTTTGCAGCACCGGGGATCGAACTCACAACCTCACGCCTGCCAGGCAAGCACTTAAGCCACTGAGCAAAATCCCTGGTCCTTTATCTCCTTTCTTTAACCAAAGGTTAGGTACTATATTTTATACACTCACACTATACTACTACTTATTTTTTTTTAATTTACCTTCAAATAGCAATAAACAAAAGGCTTTCTCACTTTTATTTTTACAGCAGCAATTCCAAAGAATGGGTATAACTCAGCCAATACTCTACTGATGTATACTCAGGTTGTTTCCAATCTCTTGCTATTATAAACAGTGCTGCAAAGAAAATAGTTTACTAAGCTAGGCATGGTGATGCACACCTGTAATCCCAGCACTCGCCTGTAATTCCAGAACTTGGAGACTGAGGCAGGAGGATTGCTGCAAATTTGAGACCAACCTGGGTTACAAAGTTAGCTCAAGGCCAGCCTGAACTTAGTAAGACCCTGTCTCAAAGACAAAAAAAGACCAAAAAAAAAAAAAAAAAGACAAAGAAAAAAAATACCTTGGCGTGTAGATCACATATATGTGTGAGTTTATCTCTCAGATTAATTCCTATAATTGGAATTGGTGGATTGAGGGATTCATACAATATGAAATGTGTTCTGGTCTTTTGAGACAGGGTCTCTCTGGGTAGTTCAGGGCTGCCTTGCACTTACTGAACTCGCCATATAGAACATACTGGCCTTGAAATTTTATTTGTCCTGCCTCAACCTCCTGAATGCTACAATTACAGTCATGCACAACCATGCCCAGCATGCATATGAAATGTTGAGATAATGCAAAATTGCCTTTCAAAGAAACTAACACCACGTGTGGCGGCATACACCTGTAATCCCAACATTTGGGAGGCTGAGGCTGGAGTATCACCATGAGTTCAAGGCCAGCCTGGGCCACATACTGAGTTCAAGGCCAGGCTGAGCTGCAAGACTGTCTCAAAAAAGGAAAAAAAGAAAAAAAAAAAAAAAAAAAAAAAAAAGACACACATTCCCTGGAATGAGTTCCTCTTCCCACAAAATTCAATTTATACCAGGCATGGTGGCACATGCCTGTAATCCCAGCACACAGGAGGCTGAGGCAGGATTGCTGTGAGTTCAAGTCCAGTCTGGGCTACAAAATGAGTTCAAGGACAGCCTGAACTCAGTGAAACTGTCTCAAAAAAATTAAAAATAAAAATAATCCAGTGATTTTGGTATCTCTGTGTAGCTTTCTTTTGTACCTTATACACAGCTCTATCGTCAAGGAGAAGTTAGGTTGGGGGGAAAGTTGCTGTTAAGGTAAGTCTCACCTGAACTGGTTTGCAGGCTGGCCTTGAACTCACTATGTAGGCCAGGCTGGCCTGAAACTGGCTGTGATCCTCGCGCCTCAGCATCCAGTGCTGGGGTTACAAGCTTGTTCACATAAATACTGCTTCTGGGTTGTGCCTGCTTTCAGTGTAACAGAATCAATCGTCCAGTGTAGAAAAAAGATCCAGAATGGGAGATTTCCCTATATACCTTTAATATTTTCCTAGGTCACAAAGATGGAAGAAAAATAGGAGAAACCATCAGCTAACTTTGAAACGCCACGCAACTCCAATCGAGCTGCTTTCACTGTAACTGCATTTTCCCGGTTTTTTTTTTTTTAACTGATGCTATTTATCCACTACAAACGAGATTCATTTTCCACAAACGTAGGTGGATCCAGGTGCTCCACCCACACTGTACCTAGGGTAACGGAGGAAACTGTATTCTGGAGAAAGATCAGTCAGTACTAAAGAACTACGTACCAGGAAACATTAACAGTTAAAACTTGGGAAGTTTGTAACGCAACTTTCCTCCAGATCTATGAGAGTACTGAGATTACTGTAAGGAGCTTGTGAGATTACTCCATCCCTTCTCCAGTTCCCAAGGTAGAATCATCGCATTCTGACTGCAAGGTTTTCTAGGTATCAGACCTCGTTTTGCGCAAGGGAAAACTGAGATTCTGAGGACCAAACAAGTTAATTACCAAGGCACAAAGTGAAACCAGAGTTCTGGCTCCAACTGCTTCGGTTACTTATACTTTTTAAGTCTTTTCACTCTCTGGTTTGCAGTTTCCTGCGGCAGATATGCTTCCCGCTCGTTTTCATACCTCCCTCATCTCACAGGCCCCGGGGCCTAAAAACGAGGCACTTTCTACAAGCCTTATTTTGAGCCAAGACTCGTTCCCATTCTGTGGACAGATCAGGAAAACAAAACAAAAAGCCATTTTCATGCCCCATGCATGCTCCTACGCGTCCTTGTGCCTTACCCAAAACACTCAGGCCTAAAATGCCGCGGAGACTCCCGCCAAACTGTCCGAGACCCTCCTACGTCGCCGCTCTCAACTTTCCCAAGGCCGGAGAAGTCATAAGGCTACTTATTTACCTTACAGTGGGAAGGATGGCGTAGGTATCCGATGGATCCCGAATCCTTCGAAGCCTAAACCACCACCACCGTTAATCCTTCGGCGTCCGCCATTAGCCCTCGAAACAGGGACCTTCTGGCAGCGCGCGACGGAAAAAGGTACCCAACCCGCGCCTGAAGAATGTATATATAAAAATTTTTAAATGCTTCCGTCAGTGTTTAAAATTATTTTAAATACCATGTTATCCTAACTTTACAGGGTGATAGAAAATTGATAGATTTTTTTAAAGTAGTTTTAAAATTAGTTGGGCACTACAGTGGGCAGCCCAAAGGTCCCGGAGCGCCAACGGGGAAGGAACATCGCTGGCCGGGAAGTGACGGATGGTAATCAAAATGGCGGACCTGGAGTCACCCGAGAAGTTATCCGGGGGCTCTCAGCCATCAGAGGGGTTGGGGGGATGCCGCTGCTCCGAAATCTCCACCGAGTTCATTCGCTCCCTGACAGAGCTGCAGGAGCTGGAAGCTGTATACGAACGGCTCTGCGGCGAGGAGGTGGGGGGGCTGAACCTCTTTTTCCAGCAGGATTCAGGGTCGTTGGGCATAAGCGCCGTCCGTCTTGGGAAATCCGGGTTTTGAGGCGCTGTCTCCTTACTGGGGGGGCAGTAAAAAAGCATCTACCAAAGAAGCTTCAATTTATAGAGGTATTTGAGGAGTCCTGTCTATGCGGTTCACTCCGCCAGATGCCCTCAAGCTGGTATTCCCGGATACCTGGGCGATCGGCACCTTCTTCCCCCAGACCCGACATTGATTTCCCTGGTGCATTAGTCACTGTGGTGTTTATCCATCCGAGTAACGCTAGACGGGGAGTGTGTGGCAGTCGCTTGGTTCTCCAGATAAGAAGTGCACTGGCCTAGAAATTGAAAATTGTGGAACATTTCCCGATATCTCAGGTGAAAAGTGACAGAATTTTAAGATTTCCTCTTGTAGGAAATGATTTGGGGGTGTAAATTTAGCGTTTCGGTTAAATTTTAGTGGTTAGCGTTGTAGACAATTGAGTGTGTGTCTGTCTGCCCTTCTGTCTCTGTCTCTCTCTAGGGGCCTTGTTAGGTTCCTCATAGTGGCCTAGGACTTGGGGTCCTCGTCCTCAGCCTTTCAAGTAACTGGGGTTGCAGACTCAGACCACCATTTCTGGCTAGGAGTTTTAAGATTCAGTCCAGTCCTGGACAAGTCATTTCATGTCTTGTACCTCTGTGAAATGAGGGGTGTGGGCAAGTCTAAGATTTCCTTCAATTGATAGTATTTGACAAGCGTGGTGGTGCATGCCTGTAAACCTAGCACTGGGGAGGCTGAGGTGGGCCTGAACTACATAGCAAGACTCTGTATCAAAAAAAAAAAAAAAAAAAGATAATGTTCTATCTTCTATCTCTTCACTTTTCTGTGGCAACCTAATGTTGTCAGTTCACTTTCCAATGTCTTTTGAGTTCCCTGCCAGTCAGAATAGAGAGATCTAAGCTCTGATCTAAAAATTTAGCAGCTGTTTTTGCAAACTAAACTTTTTAAGTGAGGTTGAACACAAATCAACCTGCAGGAGGGGTCACTGATATGTTTAATTTTTTTTTTTTAAACTGGGGATCGAACTCACAACCTTGCGCTTAAGCCACTGAGCTAAAACCCCAGCCCAATATTTTCAGATATTAAATTGCATCAGTGCAGCGAGGCATAGTGGCACACACCTGTAATCCCAGCACTTGGGAGGCAGAGGCAGGAGAATCATTGTGAGTTCAAGGCCAACATAGAGTGCATGAGACCCTGTCTCAAAAAAAAAAAAAAATTGAATCAACTTTAGCAGTTTCTGATACTTTTTCAGCAACATGTGTTTGAAAATTTAGTGTTCTTTCCATAACATTTCTAGTCTTGCACTCAGTGAGTCAGGCAATACTTTGGAGGGCAAGACGTGGTTCACCACTGCCTGTAATCTCACCCTTAGGAGGATCATCAGGAATTTGAGGTCAAAGTAGACTGCATAGTGAACCCTGTCTCAAAAAAAAAAAAAAAAAAAAACCTTTGGAGGAAAACGTAAGGAAACACAGAGACTGCAACAGTGTTGTGTCTGTGTTTGTAATTGATGACTGCCAAGGAAGGTTTCCCTGTGGATATTTTGATAAAAACATATAGCTAAACCTGTACTCTGTCAAGCACTTTGTGTATTGTCTAATTCCCACAACACCCCTATGGCTTATTTTACAGAAGAAACTGAAGCCTAAGAAGAGTACATAAATTAAGTTAGCACAGTAAATAGTTTAACTGATACAGAATTGTTTTTATTCTCTGAGTACTCGCTGCAAACCAAGAAGACAGTTTTTGTTTTGTTTTTATGACTGCCACTTTAGAAATGTCATTTATTTACCCACTAAATTTTAAATCCTACCTGTATGAGATACTGCACTTATGATAGTGAATAAAAGTTTATTTCCTCCCAGTGTAGTGCTCATCTGCATGGAATAAGATATGTATAAGGTAATGATCATTATGCAATGTATGTTTATTTAAGCGAAGCATTTAAGTCCAAGGGAGCATAGTGGAAGGAATTTGAAATGGTATTTGCCTTTCAGCTAAGTGGTTGCTTTAGGTAACTTTTAAGGTTCCTTCTTATTCTGATAACAGTATGTATCCCTGTGTTTCAGAAAGTGGTGGAAAGAGAGCTGGATGCTCTTTTGGAACAACAAAACACCATTGAAAGTAAGATGGTCACTCTCCACCGAATGGGGTGAGTCTGCATCACAGCAGGAACTGTTGTAAATTCCAAAAGCATCCATTGCATAAGTTACTATTTTTCTTTTCTGTTATAAAGTGCTAGTCGAATTTGAAATAGGCATATCACCTCAACATATAGTGAACACCTAATGGTATAGTTCAGTGATTATCAAAGAGTCTTTGAAACTTAGAAATGTAGTTCTGGAGTCCCAGCCCAAACTTACTGAATCAGAAACTCTAGGAATGGAACCCAGGAGTATGTATTTTAACAAACCACCCATGCGATTCTGATGCATAGCGCAAATTTGAAAACCATTGCTTTTATAGATTGTGTGTATTTGCTAATCATAAAAGTCGCTCTTTTGCTAGGTGTGGCAGCATGCACTGTAATTCCAGCTAGTCTGAAGGCTGAGGCAGGAGAGGACCACAAAATCAAGGCCAGCCTGAGAAACTTAGTGAGATACTGTCTCAAAAAAGAAAAGGTTGAACCAGGCATGGTGACGCACACCTGTAATCCCAGCAGTCTGGAGGGCTGAGGCAGGAGGATAACTGGGCTACATAGTGAGTTCAAAACTAGCCTGAACTACATAGCAAAACTCTGTCTCCAAAAAAAAGAAAAGACTAGGGATGTAACTCAGTGGTAAAGTGCTTGCCCAGCATCCCCAAGGTCCTGGGTTCAATCCCCAGTAGCTCCCCAGTACCCAGCATCTTCTTAGGTTGTTGGTTAGTAGTTTTTGTTTCGTTTGTCTTTTTTTTTTGTTTTTTTGTTTTTTTTTTTTTTTGGTACCGGGGATCGAACTCACAACCTCATGCCTGCCAGGCAGGCGCTTAAGCCACAGAGCTAAATCTCAGCCCTATTTTTTGAGACAGGGTCTCACTATGCAGTTCAGACTGGCCTTGAGCTCACTTTGTAGCCCAGGATGGTCTCAAACACACAACAGTCCTCCTGCCTAAACCTCCCAAGTGCTGGGATTAAAGGCGTGTGCCACCACACCCAGCTTTGTTTGTTTTTTTGAGACAGGGTTTTGCTATGCAGCTCAATCTAACCTTGAACTTACTCTGTAGTTTAGGCTGGCCTCTAATTCTAGGCGATCCTCCTGCCTCAGCCTCCCAAGTGCTGGGATAACAATCATGCATCACCACGTCCAGCTGTTGGTTGGCTCACTTCGCAATTGGAAGAATCTCTTCTAGGGGTGACTCAAAAAGTTTCAGAACTTATTTTTTGGTTATCTCAAAGTAAAAATCCAAAGGGCTAAGAGTGTAGCTTAGCATTCCCTAAGTTCCATCTCCAGTTATGCAAACAAAAGAGAAAGACATTAATTTTTTTATTCAGTATAAGACTGAGTTCACAATAGAATACTCCTTAGAGGAAGCTGTGTATGGAGTGAACTAAGACAAGTTGCAAAAAAGTATAAGACACAGTCTCCATCTACAAAAACACTGTTTCTATCTCATACTCCTACCCTCTGGCCCCATGGATACGTATTGCTGACAGTGTATGTCTCCAGGCCCAATCTGCAGTTGATCGAGGGAGATGCAAAGCAGCTGGCTGGAATGATCACCTTCACCTGCAACCTAGCTGAGAATGTGTCCAGCAAAGTCCGTCAGCTTGACCTCGCCAAGGTAATCCCATTGCGCTTTTGATGTCTGAATTAATAGAGCTTGGGAAAGAAGCTGCTGTCTAAAGGTTAGAGCAGCACCATCCGATAGAAATCTAATGTGAAATGCCAGAGCCAGACAAAGATGTCACATGAAAAATTCAGACCAATTGGTCTTATGCAGAGAGACATAAGTTCTCAACAAAATAATGGGACAAATCCAGCAATATATAAACAGGATTCTAGAACTAGGTATGATGATGCATGCCTATAATCTCAGCACCCAGAAGGCTGAGACAGGAGGGCCAGCTTCAGTTACTAGTGAGTTCAAGGCCAGCCTGAACTATGTAACAAGACCCTGTCTCAAAAAAAAAAAAAGCTGGGCATAGTGGCACATGCCTATAATCCCAGCACCTGGGAGGCTGAGGTCAGAGGATCACCCCAAGTTCAAGGCCAATTTGAACTACATAGTGAAACCCTGTCTCAAAAAACAAAAATAATAATAATAAACAAACTTGGAACAGAAGAGAATATACTTAGCTTGATAAATCACAACTATGATAATACCATCATTACTAGGCATGATGGTACACACATGGAATCTCACTCAGGAGGCTGAGGCAGGAGGATCACTTTGAGTTCAAGGCCAGCCTGGGCTACATAGTGAATTCAAGGCCAGCCTCCACTACATAGTGAGACCCTGTCTCAAAAAACAAACCAAAAAAAAAAAAAAAACATGGCTAACAACAAAGTGGTGAAAGAAAGAATTCCCTCCCAGTCATAGGGAATGAGACAAATTCTTCTAGCAAGGGCACTTAGATAAGAAAATGAAATGACCAGGCGTGGTGGCACATGCCTTTAATCCCAGCACTCGGGAGGCTGAGGTAGGTGGAGCGTTGTGAGTTTGAGGCCCGCTTGGGCTACAACGTGAGCATAAGGCCGGCCTGAGCTACATAGTGCAACCCTGCCTCAAAAAACTAGGGCCAGGAGTTTGGCTCAGTGGCTTACGCGCCTGTCTGGCAGGCGTGAAGTTGTGAGTTCTGGTGCCGCAAAAAAATAAATAAATAAATAAAATAAGAAAGTGCAATGGGTGACCCATATTGGAAAAGAAGAAATTTAATATGAACCACCTACAGAATTTTAAATTTCTTCCCTTTGTTTTTTTGAGATGGGGTCTCACTATGTAATTCAGGCTGGCTTCAAACTCACTATGTAGCCCAGGCTGGTCTCAAACTCACAGTGATCCTCCCGTCTCAGTCCCCTGAGTACTGGGATTACAGGCAGGCACCACCAGGCCCAGCTCTCCACTTCCTTTATTACTTGATTTACAGTGTCAGGTTTCCAGAGTATCAGACACATTCTGATTCACCTGTAAATGTTTTTTTTTTTTTTTTTGTGGCACTGGGGATCGAACTCACAACTTCATGCCTGCCAGACAGGTGCTTAAGCCGCTGAGCCAAACTCCCGGTCCTAGTTTTTTTAAGGCAGGGTCGCACTATGTAGCTCAGGCCGGCTTTGCACTCGCGTTGTAGCCCAAGCCGGCCTTGAACTCACAACGCTCCTCCTATCTCAGCCTCCCGAGTGCTGGGATTAAAGGCGTGCACCACCACGCCCGGTTTCACCTGTAAATTTTAACAAGATAACCCAATTATAAATATGGATTCTTTCCATACCTGGTTCCATTAAAATGAATCATTGCACTACATTAATAACATTGTGTAGCCAGGTGTGGTGACTCACACTGTAATTCCAGCACTCTGGAAGGCTGAGGCAGGATGATCACAAAAAGACTGAGGATGGGGATGGGCCAAGCATGGTGGCGCACGCCTTTAATCCCAGCACTCGGGAGGCTGAGGTAGGAGGAGCGTTGTGAGTTCGAGGCCGACCTGGGCTACATAGTGTGACCCTGCCTCAAAAAACTGGGGCTGGGAGTTTGGCTCAGTGGCTTAAGCACCTGTCTGGCAGGTGCAAGGTCGTGGGTTCAATCCCCAGTGCCAGGGAAAAAAAAAAAAAAGACTGAGGATGCAGCTCAGTGAAAAATTTATGGGTTCAATCCCCAGTACCACAAAATTAAAAGAAATCCATATGATAACTTTTAGTAGTCTTGATATCATCAAGTAAGTGGTAATAATGGTTCATGAGTTTGCCAGTTCAAGCTGAAAAGGACTTGTGGTTGACTGGATTCAGCTCTTGAGTCACCCTACCTTCTGGAGAGGAGTTTTTGAAAGAAAGGACATTGTTTCTAAACATGAAGTCTTTTTGCAGAACCGTCTCTATCAGGCCATTCAAAGAGCTGATGACATCTTGGACCTGAAGTTCTGCATGGATGGCGTTCAGAGCGCACTGAGAAATGAAGACTACGAACAGGCTGCAGCCCACATTCATCGCTACCTATGCCTGGACAAGTCAGTTATTGAGCTCAGCCGACAGGGCAAGGAAGGTTGGCATGCGAGACTTGACTTCTAGTTTAGAGAGAAGCATTTCTAATCTGAAAGAGGCAAACTCAACCAGGAAAAAAGCATGTGTTGTTAGGAAGTTTCTTACCTGCTGATAGGCTCTGTGTAGGTCCCCCACCATCCCAGGGCACATGTTGTTATTCCCATTTTATGGAAAAGGAAACCGAATCCGTATCTACTGATTCTTGGGCCAGCAGATTCTTTGCAATTGACCATATACCTACTTACAAAATGAAATTCTTAGCCTGACATTCTGGGCCTTCCATAATCTTGACTCGCCCTCTCTTTCCAGAGGCGTTCACTCATGCACCCACTCATTGCATGAATATTCGTTGAGTTGTTTGCATCAGAACATACACTACTTGTTATACTCCCCAAATACTTTTTTCATGTTTTTGCTTTTGTTCCTTTGCTTGTCATTCTCTTCTGGAATGTGTGTTCCTCTTACTCAGGTATCAGAGTCCTACCCATCTTTCAGAAATGGGGAAATCAGCCGGGCGTGGTGGTGCACGCCTTTAATCCCGGCACTTGGGAGGCTGAGGTAGGAGGAGCGTTGTGAGTTCGAGACTGGCTTGGGCTACACCACGAGCGCAAGGCCGGTCTGAGCTACATAGTGCCACCCTGCCTCAGAAAACTAGGGCTGGGAGTTTGGCTCAGTGACTTAAGCGCCTGTCTGGCAGGCACAAAGTTGTGAGTTCAATCCCCAGTGCCACAAAAAAAAAAGAAAAGAAATGGGGAAATCACTTTCTCTAGGAAGCTTTTTTAATTCAACTAGAAATAAAACTTTTGGGCAAAAGCGGAAAAAAAAAAAAAAGACTTCTGGGCATCTTTTTTGTGACTTAACATACACTAAATTTTATGAAAGCTATCCATACATAGAACTTACCTCTTAGGGGCTGGGGATTTAGCTTAGTGTGCAGTGCCTACCTGGAAAGCATGAGTTCCTGAGTTCAATTCCCGGTACCCAAAAAAAAAACTTGTCTCTTTCACTTGATTGTAACTTTTGTAACAGTGGGATCACAGCTGCTTCATCCTTATTGCTAGTATAGTATTTTGCACACAGTAAATGCTCAATACACATTTGTCAAATGAATAGTGATGCACAGGAGAGCATGGAACTGACACAGTACAGTTCTTTCCATTAACTCTCCTTTTCTCCCCATTGAACAGGAAGCATGATTGATGCCAACCTGAAATTGCTGCAGGAAGCTGAACAGCGTCTGAAAGCCATTGTAGCAGAGAAGTTTGCCATTGCCACCAAAGAAGGGGATTTGCCCCAGGTGGAACGCTTCTTCAAGATCTTCCCATTACTGGGTTTGCATGAGGAAGGATTAAGCAAGTTCTCTGAATACCTTTGTAAGCAGGTATGGAGCCTGATCGCTTGGCAGGATAATAGTATGGTTCTCTGCCTGCAGATTAGGGCATAGGATGGGTAGTTTTCTTTTTTTTCCTTTTGGTACTGGGGATCAAACTCACAACCTTGTGCTTGCCAGGCTCTTTTTGTGTGTGTGTGTGTGTGTGTGTGTGTGTGTGTGTGTGTGTGTGTATGAGTCCTGGTCTTACTACATAGTCAGGCTGGCCTAGAACTCACTGTGTAGCCCAGGCTGGCCTTAAACTCATGGTGATCTTCCTGCCTCAGCCTGAGTATTGGGCTGAGCTGATCAGTTGTGCTCTTATTCACAGGGGTATGCCAGCACACCTGGCTGATGAGGGTCTAGCTTCTATGGGTACCTTCCATCTTTATTTATTTTTTTTGCGGCACCAGGGATTGAACTCACAACCTCGCACCTGTCAGGGCAGGTGCTTAAACCACTGAGCCAAACTCCCAGCCCTGGTTTTTTGAGGCAGGGTCGCACTATGTAGCTCAGGCCAGCCTTGCACTCACGTTGTAGCCCAAGCTGGCCTCGAACTCACAATGCTCCTCCTACCTCAGCCTCCCGAGTGCTAAGTGCTAGGATTAAAGGCATGCGCCACCACGCCCGGCCTCCTTCCATCTTTATGATACGACTATTTTCTCTCACTGTAGTCTGGTAGGACTGAATACATGCATTTATTTTACACATTTTTGCCAGCCTTGTGTGTGTACCAGGCATGGCCTAGACATTTGCTGATGCAAATTTTTTTCCAGGTGAAACTACCATGCAGAAAAATTGAAATGCAAGTTTTCTGACAAATAGTATTTACCTGTTTTGTTTTATTTTGTTTTGTTGCGACAAGGTCTCAGTATGCTGTTCTGGCTGGCCTTGAACTCACTATGTAACCCAGGCTGGCCTCAGACTTGGGGTGACCCTTCTGCCTCACCCTCACAAGTGCTGGGACTATAGGTGTGTACCATCATGCCCAGCAGGAGGCCTTTTCTGAAAGCAGACTATTATGAGGCTGGCCTTCAGTGTGAGGAATATATGTGGAGTTCTGCCTTTTTTTTTTTTCTTTTCAGGTGGCCAGTAAAGCTGAGGAGAACCTACTGCTGGTGCTGGGGTCAGACATGAGTGACAGACGAGCTGCAGTCATCTTTGCAGACACACTAACTCTCCTGTTTGAAGGTGTGCTTCTTTGGGCCCCATAGGGAAGCCAGAGCCATTCCTGACACATGCACCTTAACCTTTCTTTTCTCCCCTCTAACTAATGTCTTTAACTTAGTTCTGTAATTTACTGTGTATTGATTTATTAGAGAATTCACTTGCAGATTTAGTTATTGGGTAAGCAAGATTACCTTGTCTCTCCAGTATTTTGATTTTCCCCATTCCTCAAGAACCAAACTCTGAGCCGGGCATTGTGGCACACACCTTTAATGACCAGCTGGGCTACAAAATGAGTTCAAGGCTAGCCTGAACTGCATAGTGAGACCCTGTCTCAAAAAATAGGGCCAGGGATTTAGCTCAGTGGCCTAAGCGCCTGCCTGGCAGGCATGAGGTTGTGAGTTCAATCCCCAGTACCAAAAAAAAAAAAAAAAAAAAAAAAAAAAAAGAACCAAACTCTGTAAGAGTAAATTTAACTCCAAAATAAATTTCTAAGGAGAGATCATGATTTCCAAAGTTGCTGTGATGCTGCTGGAGAAAACAGTATCAGTACAACTCCTCAGGTGCCAGTTGGTATACCAATCACTGTACATATTTAGCAGACAAATTTACTGAGCAACCCCCATCACCAACTAGAACTGTTTTTGTTCTTTTTAAACAATGAAGCAGCCAAAAGGATTAAGTTATACCTGGGTTAGTCCTGGATGTGAAAAAGGTGTTTATTTTGTGGGAAGACTTTGGAATCCAACTCTCTCACTTCTAGGGATTGCCCGCATTGTGGAGACCCACCAACCCATAGTGGAGACCTATTATGGACCAGGAAGACTTTATACCCTCATCAAATATCTTCAAATAGAGTGTGACACACAGGTGGAGAAGGTGGTAGACAAGTTCACCAAGCAGAGGGACTACCAGCAGCAGGTGAGCAGGGAGAGCTACTGGTGGTTTGGAGCCAGCATTAGGCAGGGACACTGAATAGAATAAGTTGGAGGTGAAAAAATGAAAAAAGCTGTAGAGAGAAGGAAAGATGGTAAATGCAGACTAACCTGAATCTTGCCCACTACCACCTTAAAAGAGGTATTGCCAGGATAATGATGGCATCAGTGAAGAGTGGAAAGAGAAAAGACTTCCCGAAAGAACTCATCTGAAACATTTAACCGTATTCTCCATGACAGAGACCTCTGGTACAACAGTACCCTTTGGTGACACAATAAGGATTTTCTTTCCTAAGACTTCAGTGAGTGTCAAGTAACTCACCTTGAATTTTCCCTTCGTTCCTTAATTGGTGAAAATAATGTTTACTTTTTCAAAACTTTTATTTTTCTGCTCCACTCCTTTGAACAAAAAGATAAAAGTAGTACATGGAACAGGAATGGTGTCACACAATTATATTTTCACAACTCCAGAGTAGGAAACTCTAGAATGTAGTCTTCTAGACTTTTAAACACAGTAACAGAGGTAAGTGTTAGTGTCTAAACCAGAAGCAAGTCTGTAGCCCCTTATCCTGAAAGCCCACTTCTGACTTGAAGGAAAGGTAAACCTAAGTGAGCAAATCAAAGCTGAACATTGTTGTATGCCAAAAGTTTGGAGTAACCAGCAGAAAACAAATAGTTGGGGCAGGGCAGGGATGAGTTAAGGGAAAAGTATTCTTATTTCTGTGGTATATTGCAGTTCCGGCTTGTCCAGAATACTTTGAGAAATTCTGCACCAGAAAAAATTGAACCAAGGTAATGATCCTATTTTATTCAACCCATAGCAGTTTGGTAGTCATATGTAATTAAGAGACTACTCTTTACAATGTAGTATATGTTTTTAAAACATTCTGTCAAGCCAGGCATGGTGGCGCACACCTTTAATCCCAGCACTCGGGAGGCTGAGGTAGGCGGAGCGTTGTGAGTTCAAGGCCGGCTTGGGCTACAATGCAAGCGCAAGGCCGGCCTGAGCTACATAGTGCGACCCTGCCTCAAAAAACCAGGGCTGGGAGTTTGGCTCAGTGGCTCAAGCGCCTGTCTGGCAGGTGTGAGGTTGTGAGTTCAATCCCCGGTGCCGCAAAAAAAATAAATAAATAAATAAATAAAATAAAATATTCTGTCAATTATTCTTATTTTATAATGGAAAAATATATAAACAAGCGTCTTTATAACGGGTGTTTCATAAAGATCATTACCAGTCCTTTTGAAGCCTCCAGAGTAACTTCTTCCCTCGCTTCCAAAGGTAACTATTTTCCTAAAATTTTAAGCTTTTACTTTTTTATAATGAAAGTAAAATACTCTTATTAAAAGAAAATTGAAGTCAGGGTTGTACCTCAGTAGTAGATCATGTGCTTATCCCTTAGCATGCATGAGGTCTTGTTTTCAATCCCCAGCACCAAAAAAAAGAAAACATTCAAACATCATAAAAATGTCAAAAAAAGAAAAAATATAAAAATGTCATACTATCATATTTTTTCCTGAGTATGCATTATGTGCTATATACTGGTCCTTGTTTGGTAACAAAGAGAGCAAAATAGATACAATGTTTTTTTCTTTCAAGTTAGGGTCTTCCTAGGTAGTTCAGGCTGGCCTGGAACTCACTATGTAATCCAGGCTGGCCTCAAACTCAGTGATCCTCCTGCCTCAACCTCCCAAGTGCTATGATTACAGGCGTGTACCACCATGCCTGGTTTAGATTTTATGATATCTATGGTTGGTCAAGTAGTTAGTAATAAAAGTTAACACTTATAGTACTTATTATATGCCAGATACCATTCCAGGCACTTAACAAATACTGTATTAAAGTCCATTTAATCTGGGTGTGGTGGTACATACCTGTAGTCCTAGCTACCCAGGAAATTGAGGAGGATCCCTTAAACACAGGTATTTGAGACCATCCGGGCAACAGCAAGATGCATCTCAAAAAAAAAAGCTAATTCAATGTTTCTTTTTCTTTTCTTTTCTTTTTTTTTTTTTTTTTTTTTTTTTTTTTTTTTTTTTTTTTTTTTTTTTTTTTTTTTTTTTTTTTTTTTTTTTTTTTTTTTTTTTGTCTTTTTCAGCCAGGGTCTCACTATGCAGTTCAGGCCAGCCTTGGGCTCACTTGGGCTCACTTTGTAGCCCAGACTGGTCTTGAACTTGCAATGATCCTCCTGCCTCAGCCTCCCAAGTGCTGGGATTACAGGAGTACGCCACCATGCCTGGCTTAACCCAATGTTTCTTAACCTCTGTGCTATTGCCAGGTTAATTGGCTAGGTAATTCTTTGTCCAGGGGAACTGTCCTGTGCTTTGCAGGAGAATTAGCAGTATCATTGTCTACCCACTGCACTAGATGCTAGTAGATCCCCAGGGCCAAAATCACTGTTAGTTATAAATTACTGATTTAACCTAGAGGCATTTTTCAGATGATGAAAGTAACACCTAGAGAGGTGAAATGATTTACCCAGGGTCATACAGCTAAAGGTGGCACAACCAGCAACAGAATCCAAGCAGTTTGGCTCTACAGTTCATACTATTGTTTTCTTTTCTTTTTTTTTTTTTTTTTTGCACCAGGGATCCCCAGCCCTACAGTTCATACTGTTAACCACTGTGATATGCTAATAAGGTACAAGAGAGTGTGTAATAAGGAAGAGTGTTCCAAATAGAGGAGAAACCATGTCCACAGGTCCTGTATATTTACAAAACTAAAAGATCAGTACAGCTGAGGTACAGGGTTTCTTATTCCTATTCTCTATGTGTCCCAGGGAGCTAGACCCCATCCTGACTGAGGTCACCCTGATGAATGCCCGAAGTGAGCTGTACTTACGCTTCCTCAGGAAGAGGATCAGCTCAGATTTTGAGGTGGGGGACTCTATGGCCTCAGAAGAAGTAAAGCAAGGTAAACATGTTTCCTGCATTCTGTGTACGGGCTGGTGCATATACTCAGCATTGTCTTATCATAGTTAAGCCATACATCTCTTACTAAGGAAACAGCCGGAGCTCATTAGCCTCTTTGGGTCTCTGACCATATTGACTCTCTGGAGGAAATCTTGATGTACCATGTTTTAGAATTGGAATGGGCCTTTGAGGCTGTCTAATCATTTTATAGGCAAGGAAAATTGCTGCCAAGTTTTAAATGCTTTTCCCTGCACCTGGCTTTGAGCCTGCTCTACTTTACATTTTTGTTGTTAGATATTTAGGAGACAGTGTGGTAGGTAGTTTAAATAGCACAAAATACATGTATATCTATATGAAGGAACTTTTAGGAATGACAGAAATGTTCTAGTGGGGTTTTTTTTCAGTTAATGTTTTATTTAAGGATTGTATATCTATATTTGATAGTGAAATTGCCCATGTTGTTTCATTGTTGTGGGACACAACTCATATCCTTTGGTCTTTGTGGTAAAATTCTTTATGGTTTAATAAATGTTATTATTTTCTTTGTCTTTAATTTCTTAAATTTTTATCATAATCTCTTTAGATGTGGAGTTCTCATTATCTTGCTATGAATCTTTCAATCCACTTTTCCATCTGTAGTTCTAAGATGTTAATCTCCATTTTTCCAAATGTTTCTTCTTTTCTATGTATTTCTCTTCCTAAGCCTCTTTATTAGCTGACTAATGGGACAATCATTTGTACTTCTCTTCTCTGTATCCTTGGCTTTTGCTTTTTAATTTTTTATCTCTCAACTTCCTCCCATGTCCTTTGAGGACTGTCCTTCAGGCTGATATCCCAACTGATAAGCTTAGTTTATCTATATTCTTCTAAGCATTTATCTCTTCTATTATTTATTTCAACTATTAAGTTTCTGTCTTACATGCCACCATTTTCCTCTTTTTCACTTTTCAGTCTATTTGATACTCCTAGCATTGTGCCTTATCTTTGCAGGTATACTTATCATGTTCCAGGGTTCCAACAATTGTTTTGTTGTTTTTTTGTCGTTTGTTTGTTTTGTACTGGGGATCGAACTCACAACCTCGCACCTACCAGGCAGATGCTTAGGCCACTGAGCTAAATCCCTGGCCATATTTTTTGAGACAGGGTCTCACTATGCAATTCAGGCTGGCCTTGAACTCACTTTTTATCCCAGGCTGGTCTCGAACTCACAATAATCCTCCTGCCTCAGCCTCCCAAGTGCTGGGATTAAAGGCATGCACCACCACGCCCAGCTCGTCAATTGTTTTGGATGGTTACTGCTGTCCAATTCATTGTCTTCAAGGTAGTTACAGTGAATTAGGAGCTCATTTCCCTGAAGGTATTAGTTCCTATGCGGGGGGTACTCTGGGGAAGAGCCATGAACTAGGCCCCTGTCTGAGTTGTTGTGAGTGATTTCAAGGAGAGGAACCCCAAGGTGGGGATCCTTAGAATCACAGAAATCTTGTTAGCTGCTCCCACTTTCTGTCTCCTGTCCAAGCAACTACTCCCTGTAGAATTGCACATTCCAATCCCATGGATGCACAAAGCTGGAAGGATACTATCTCCCTAGACCAGAGACCTAGTAGAAAGCTACACACCAGTCTGCACTTGCTTCTCTAACTCTTCAGTCCAGTAGGACTTCTGCACTGCCGGAGGCTCACCCCAGAACCCTATTGCTAGATAAAGCACTATATAAGTTCTTATTGCTGCTGTACAAATTAATGCTGACTTCGTGGCTTTAAATTACAAAAATGTATCCTCTTAGTTCTAGAGATCAAAAATACAAAATTAATATCTTTGGGCTAAAGTCAAGGTGCTGCCTTGAAATGGAAAAATCTATTTCCTTGCCTTTTTCATCTTCTAGTGGCCTTTTCCTTCATCTTCAAAGTGTGTCCCTTCAACTTCAGATTCTATGATCACATCATGTCTTCTGACTTACTCCTCCTACGCCCCCTTAGAAGAACTGTCGTGCTTATGGCAAGTCAACCCATTTCATGCAGGACAATCTCCCTGGTTCAAGAGTCTTAACTCTGTCACATCTATGAAGTCCTCTTATCATACAAAAATAACTTAAGTTCAGAGAATTCAGGTATAGACATATTCAGGAGTCATTATTCAGCCTACCACAAGCCCCTTGGCTCAAGTAGGCTGAGAAACTTAGATTAGATATGACATTTCGAAAACTTACTGTGCGCTGGGAGAGAGGTGGTTAGGAAGCATGAGTTGAGATTATAGATGAGATTTATTTTTGCCTATAAAGAGATACATAGTATAGAAGTTGTACTGAAGACACACTTGGTGTTGAGTAGGATGCAGTCAAATACAGAATTAACCAGAAAAAGATGATCATTAAATTCTTGTTGACAAAAAAAAAATTCTCGTTCATGTATATACTGAGACTCAAGACCCACCCAGCATCTGTGGCACTCATATGGTTTGTGCCTATAATACATGGCAAGGGGCTGGGGATATAGCTCAGTGGTAGAATGCTTGCCTAGCATGCCCAAGGGCCTGAGTTCAATCCCCAGTATACAAAAAAAAGAAAGAAAAAATGGCAAAAGAAGGAGGCTGCATGTTCATTTTGAGTTTGGTGTTCATTTATGTCAGTAATGGCCATTACTGTTCAGAGCTGTGTTGTCCAGTATTATTAGCCACCAGCTACATATGACTATTGAAATTCAAATTTAACTAAAGTTATATTTTAAAATTCAGCTCCTTAGTCCCATTAATCACATGTGAAATGCTTAATAGCTGCCCTGGCTATTAGTTACCATACTGGACAAAATAGATGTAGAACATTTCTGTTATCACAGAAGCTCTTACAGCTTCTGATATAGAAAATGGAATGTTTTATATCTAATATATTTTAGTATTTCCCCTAGAAACTTACATCTTTTGGATCCTATTAATCCTAGGGAGATAATGAAAAAAGCAGTAAAGTTATCTGTACAAAAGTGTTCCCTGTAATCTCCAATTTCCATGATCTCCAATTAACTCCAATAATAGCAAGACTGGAAGTAACCCAGATGTCCAAAAGTAGGAGAGCAAGGGCCGGGAGTTTGGCTCAGTGGCTTAATTACCTGTCTGACAGGTAAGAGGTTGTGAGTTCAATCCCCGGTGCCAAAAAAAAAAAAAAAATATTATCTCATCTCAAAAGTAGGAGAGCAGTTAAAACAAACACTACAAGCAGGTGAGCTGGCTGGACATGGTGGCCCTGTGATCCCAGCACTTTGGGAGGCTAAGGCAAGAAGGAGGCAAGTTCAAGTCGAGCTTGGGCAATTTAGCCACTTAGGAAGACCCCATCTCAAAATTAAAAAAGGAAGTATTCGGTGCTAAGGCCCTGAGTTGAATTGCCAGTACCATCAAAAGAAAAAATAAGTATACAGAAACATGAGAATACTTACAATGTTTTAAAGCAAAGTACAAGCCAGGTGTGGAACACGCCTGTAATCCCAGCACTCAAGAGGCTGAGGCAGGAGGATCGCTGCGAGTTCAAGGCCAGCCAGGGCTGCATAGTAAGTTCAAGGCCTGCCTGAACTGCATAGTGAGATCCTGTCTCAAAAAGAAATAATATAAAATAAAGCAAAGTACAAAATTTTGCCTATACTATGATTATAATCATCTAAAATGTGTATCTATTTGGAACAAAAACCAGGAAGGAACCTAAATAAATGAAAAATGTTGCTTCATTTCCCTTAGGGGAAAAAAAGTGAGTCTTCCTTTCTTGGTTGTCCTGTAGAACACCAGAAGTGTCTGGACAAACTCCTCAATAACTGCCTATTGAGCTGTACCATGCAGGAGCTAATTGGCTACTATATTACCATGGAGGAATACTTCATGAGGGAGACTGTCAATAAGGTAGGACCATAGGTACATCTTTTATAAGGGGGGCTTTTTGTCCAAGAAGCCAGGCTGAAGAACATGGCTGAGGTCTGTCAGATTTCTTGGTTCTACTTTGAGAACACTGGCATACAGACTGCGCAGCACTGCTTTGTGTGGTAAGAGAGTATCTATGAACTTTTCCTATTCTTTGTATACCCATCTGAGGTTTCTTTCCCAAGAATTATAGAAAAACAGCTCAGCTCCCCAGGGAGCCTGCTTGTTCCCTATCTCCCTGGAGGTATGTGGGTAAGGAAGCATGGAGAAGTAGGGCCTCTTCTGTGTCTAACATGCCAGGTAACAGATGTTACCAAAACAAGGGCCCTTAGAGCCAGACATAAGGTAATCCCAGTGCTTGGGAGTCTGAGGCAAGAGGATTTCCAGGAGTTCAAGACCAGCTTGGGCTACATAGTGAGTTTAAAGCCAGCCTGAACTACATAGCAAGACTATCTCAAAAAACCTAAATAAGTAAATGAACCAGGCATGGTGGTGCATGGCTGTAATCCCAGCACTTGGGAGGCTGCAGCTGGAGGCTCACTGTGAATTTGAGGCCAGTGTGAGCTATGTAGTGAGTTCAAGCCTAGCCTGAACTACATAGCAGGACCATCTCAGAAGACAAACAAAAAAAGAATAAATGAATGAATGAATGATAAAGGCTGTAAATATTAAATTTCCTAATGTTATCAGAAGTGAAATATTTCAGCAAGCTGTGACTAGAATAGCCATGGTGGGGAAATACAAGACAACGTGTAGAAAAGGAAGTAGAGGCAGGACCAAGTATAACCAGAGCCATCCAGCACCCAGCATATGCAGCACGGGGATGCTTACTGGGAGCTTTGCTTTGGATAGGCTGTGGCTCTGGACACCTATGAGAAAGGCCAGTTGACCTCCAGCATGGTGGATGACGTCTTCTACATTGTAAAGAAGTGCATTGGGCGGGCTCTGTCCAGCTCCAGCATTGACTGTCTCTGCGCCATGATCAACCTTGCCACCAGAGAGCTAGAGGCTGATTTCAGGTACAGTTGACCCCCTTTCTCCTTTCTAGGCATACAGGTTCTGCTTGTGGTTAATTCCTCAGGCTCATTTATTTTTTCCCTTTTTCCTCTATGATGCTAGTTCAGTTCTATTCGAAACAAAAGCTCCTGTCCTTAGCACAGCATCTTTGGCTCCAGATAGCTGTCAGCCAGATTTTAAGAGTCAAATTTCTGTTCCCTGGACTATGTGAGGCGCCACTGCCCCCCAGACCTAGGAAAGAGAGCAGGTGGTTCAATGAAAGCAACAGCTGTAGCGAGAACCTAGTCTTCCTTCAGGCCAAGCACTATGCTAATTCCCTGTTCAGTTTTAGTTCTATAACCCTGTGAGGTAGAACTGTTAGGTGTTTTATACATGTGGGAGAGATTCCATCCCTTGTCAAAGATCACAAACTCCGTAAGTGATGAAATACTGAATACAGAACTGATCGACTCAAAACCGTTCCTTTCATCTCCTGCACAGTACTGCCTTTCACTAAGCATACTGCCTCCTCTCTTTTGGAGCTCAGTGGTGATAACTGAAAGCCTCATAAGAAGTAAAGAATTGGCTAAAAGACAACCACAGTGACATGTCAGGGCCATCATGGAACCGATAATGTAGCTATGGATGCAAAGCTGAGTCCATCCTGCCCCTTTCTCCAGCTCTGTTGTTCAATAAATCAGTGTCCCAGCCGGGCATGGTGGTGCACACCTTTAACCCCAGCACTCGGGAGGCTGAGGCAGGAGGATCATTGTGAGTTCGAGACCAGCCTGGGCTACAAAGTGAGTTCAAGGCCAGCCTGAACTGCATAGTGAGACCCTGTCTCAAAAAACAGGGCCGGAGCAGGTGTGGTGGTGCATGCCTTTAATCCTAGCACTCGGGAGGCTGAGGTAGGTGGAGTGTTGTGAGTTCGAG
>RJWM01023673.1:0-31973 GCA_004363535.1 Dasyprocta punctata
TTTTGCATATTGCTGGTACACCCACAAGCAGGCCAGTCTTTCCCCTCATTGTCCTGGCCTAAATATCAGTTGTCTTTGAAAATATCCCACAAGCACACCCAGAAGTGTGCTTTACTAACCTGCCTGGCATTTCTTCATCTAGGCAAGTTGGCAATCAGAACTAATGGTCATATATGTGTTCCTTTCAACATCACCAGACTCTCTCATCTAGATTTTCTTGCAGACACAGCTCCATAACCCATCACACACTGTGACCAGGAATACCTTATTTTCCAACTGCACTGCAGGGGTCAACAAGTACACTTTCTTTATAAGTAATAAAAAATGCCACACCAGACTTTCAACATTGGTACTATTGCTGTAGCATCTTACTCAGGGTCCCAGCTCAGCCACATAGGTCTCAAGAAGATCCTGGACCCGAGACAGAAGCTCAAAGGGGAGGCAATACAACTTCCCGCTTATGTCCAATTTAAATTTCTTAGGCCAGTCCATCAACCACCAGGTAGCTGGGAAGCTGCTGTGTGCTGAGTGGTGTGAGCTGAAGGCCACCACAGAGAACTCTACTTAGCAGTGCAGCCACAGGACCTTGCTTGGAACCTGGTAGGGCCCCGCTCAGCATCCCCAAACAGTCTGGGACCTTTGGTTCATCATTCAGGCCCTGGTTGGGCCACACCCAGAGACCCCAAAAAGCTGGGGAGCTTTGGTGTGCCACATGGAGTGAGCTGAAGGCCTGCCCAGTGTATTCCACCTACAATTCAACCTTGGTACATCACTCAGAACCTGGTAAGGCCCTGCCCAGTGACCTCAAGCAGATAGCAATATTTGGCAAGCCACATGGGGCATACTTCAGTGCCAACCAGCATAGTCTCCCCATTTGGGGAGACTTTGAGTGCCACTGGGGCCTGGTAAGTCCTGTCTAACGTCCCCCACTCAGCTGGAGAAACTCCCTGTAGTACAGACAGCCATCTTCAATCCAAGAAACATTGAGACTTTGAATTTAACTGTACCAGTGGAATACAGGAAAATGGCAAAACAAAAGAGCAAAATGCTATCTTAAACCTTCAGCCCATCCCAAACAAGACTAAGAGACATGAACATAGAAGAAAACATAAGCCATACACCTGAAAGTTCTGAAATGATAGCAAGTGAAGTAAAAAGAAACAACTCCATGAAGCTATAAAGGAACTCAGATCAGAAATAATCTCTCAGGTAAAACAAGACATGATAAACATAATGAAAGAAATGCTGAACACATCTAAAGAAGACATAGTTTAAAAAAATAGAGGTACATGGCAAAACAATGGAAACTTTGAATGAACAACATAAGAAAGAACTAGAATGCATGAGGCAGATTCAAAGAGATATCCAGAAAATCAAAAATTCCATCAAAAGTTGGCAAAACCACCTCAATGAATGTGAAGATAGACTTTCAGACCTCAAAGACAAGATTGCAACTAGTAAACAGGAAAGGAAAGATCTTTTAAAAATAACAAGGAACCAGGGATTAACAATTCAACAGCTGAAAGATAATGCTAAGAAAAAAATATAAGATTAATAGGTGCAAAGAAAAAGAAGGTGACAACACAAATAATATAAAAAGAATATTTACAGAAGAAATAGCTGAAAATTTTCCAAACATGGGAAAGGAAACTGACATGCAGATAAGTGAAGCATATTAAACTCCAATTAGCAATAATCAAAACAAATCTATACCCAGACATATAATAATCAACATCCCAGAAATTCAACATAAGAACAGACTATTAAAAACTGTTAGAGGAAAGAAATGAATCACTTTTAATAAAAAGACCATCAGAATCACAGCGGACTTCTCAAAGCAAACAATGAAGCCAAGAAGAGCATGGAGTGAAGTATTTCAAATCCTAAAGGAAAATGACTTCCAATCCAGACTGATGGACTCTGCAAAACTAACCTCAAAATCAGTGGAGAAATAAGTCCATAATAAAGAACAGTCGAAGAACTTCATGACCACCAAACCAATCCTGCAAAAAATACTGAAAGATGTTCTAGATAGACATAAAAATAACTACAACTTCAGGAACACCAACAGAAAAAAACCACCAAGCAGGACAAACAATTAAACAGAGAGGAAAGGTAAAGAATCAACAGTAGGAAGATAACATGATAAAAATCAAACAATATATATCACTTATAACCATTAATGTAAATGGCCTCAATTCACCAATTAAAAGAAACAGACTGGCAGAATGGATCAAGAAACAACATCCAACCTTATACTATATGTAAGAAACCCACCTAACCCAAAAGGAAATTCATAGACTGAAAGTCAAAGGATGGAAAACAATACTTCATGCAACAGGAACCCAAAAGAAAGCAGAGGTAGCCATTCTGTTTGCAGACAATGTGAACTTCAAACCAAGAATGATAAAAAGAGATAAAGAAGGTCACTGCATACTGGTTAGGGGAAAACTTCAAGAGAAAGTGATAACAAACTTAAATATATATGCATCAAATATGGGAGCACCCAGCTATGTAAAACAAATATTAATAGAAATGAAAAATCAAATAAGCAATAACACAATTATAATGGGAGACTTTAACACCACACTGTCACAAAGAAACATATCAACTAGGTAGAAAATCAGCAAAGAAATAAAAGAACTGAATCAAACTTGTGAACAAACATTGTAACTCCAAATATTGAGTACAGTAATCCAAGTACTGCAATCCTTTCTCTAGTCTTCCTCACAATCCAAGAAATTATATTTATAATTCCATTGAGACATTATTGGAATCCCAGCAAGTTAATTCCAATCTACCACCTCCAATGCAACCCATGGCGAGAATAAAGACTCCAAGACATATTCAAGGTTAAGAACAGCCAAGGGGTCCTGAGTCCAATCCTCCTAAGGACATGTGGACAAAGAACTTGATCCTAGGCCTCTCCCAGAGTTTATTAACTAGTGAAGCAAGTGGGTGGCTTGAGGATGAGTGACAGTGAGGGAACTACATGGGTAACTTTAGCTGGCTAGCAAGGTATTGAGAAAGGTATCTCTGCAAAATGCAGATAAAGATATACAGGGGGATCAATTTGTACAACCCAATCAAGATAGCAACTGAATTATTTTAGGAGGCTGCTGCTTCAGTTTCTGATATGCAAACGTTATGCCCTGGGAACTCATAGAATCTTTCTCGAGGCTCATCTCTAGTCGACATTACTGGAGCTCACTGGCTCTGCCATCCCTCTGTGCATTATATATTTTACAAAGGTCACTATGGGAGGAAACAGGACACTGTCTGATGGCTTTAAAGACTACAAACCAGTACCTACTTCTGATATGTAAACTTTTGCCCTGCAGACTCATAGCCACTTTCTTGAAGCTCATACCCAGTCGACATTCCTGGAGCTCATTGACTTTGCCATCCTGCTGTGCCTATATATTTTACAGAGATCACTATGGGAGGAAACAGGACACTGTCAGATGGCTTTAGAGATTACATACCAGTACCTCAGCTAGCCTTATTTGCGATGCTTAGAGCCAATTGAAGAGAGAAGCAAATACCATAGTCAGCTCTGTATATATCAACATAAGGAAATAAGTCTCAATATAATCAATGTTGCAGCAATTGTTCTGCATTCAAAGGGACCCGCTCAAGTTGTCTCCCACAAACAAATGGAGTTAATAGATGAATAGAGTGTTCCACCCAACAGCAGAATATACAATATTCTCAGCTTCACATGGGCTATTCTTTAAGATAGACCATATAGTAGCCCATAGAACATGCTTAAGACTTGAAATTATTCCTTGCAGATTATCTAATCACAAAACTGGAAATTAATGATAAAAGAAACTGCAAAAGCTCCATAAACACATGAAAATTAAATACTACAGTCCTGAACAATCGATGGATCACAGTAGAAATTAAAGAAGAATTTAAACAATATCTGCAAGTAAACAAAAGTACAAATACAACTTACTGGAACCTGTGGGATGCAATAAAAGCAGTCCTTAGAGGGAAATTTATTGCAGTGAATTCTCACATCAGGAAAACAGAATGAACAAAAATAAATAACCTGATGCTACACCTCAAACATATAGGAAAAAAAGAGCAAGTCAAGCCCAAAGCAAAAAGAAGGGAGGAAATTATAAAGATCAGAGCAGAAATGAACACAATAGAGACTAAGAAAACAATACAAAGAATTAATGGATTAAAGAGTTGGTTCTTTGAAAGAATAAATAAAATTGATAAGCCTCTAGCTAACCTTAATCAAAAAAAGGAAAGAAAAAACTCAAATTCATGCAATAAGGAATGAAAAGGGTGAAATCACTATAGATCCTGTGGAAATACAGAAGATCATCAATACCTACTTCAAAAATTTTCATTCTCATTGGTTTCATAACAGAAGAGATGGACAGAATCCTAGAAACATGTAAATTGCCAAAGCTGAGTCAAGATGTAAAACTGCTAAGTAACTCAATTTCAGTTAATGAGACTGAAAATGTAATTAGAACCTTACCAAAAAAGAAAAGCCCAGGTCATGATGAATTCACAGCTGAATTCTACAAGAAATTCAAGGAAGACTTAATGCCAACACTTCTCAAATTCTTCAATGAAGTTGAAAGGGAAGCAATTCTCCCTTACTCATTCCTGGGAGCAAGTATTACCCTCATACCAAAACCAGAGAAAGACCCAATTGAAAAAGAGAACTACAGACCAATCTCCCTAATGAACATCAATGCAATAGTCCTCAGTAAAATAATGATAAACAGAATGCAGCAAGTCATCAAGAAGATTATACACCACCACCAAGTGTGATTCATCCCAGGAATGCAGGGATGGTTCAATATACACGAATCAATATGTGTAATACATCATATCAATTGAGCCAAAGATAAGAATCACATGATCATTTCAATAGATGCAGAAAAAGTTTTTGATAAAGTTCAACACTCATTCATAATAAGAACCCTATGGAAAATTGGAATAGATGGTCTCTACTGCAATCTGATAAAAGCCATCTATGACAAACCAACAGCCAGCATCATATTAAATGGTCAAAAACTGAAAAGTTTCATTCTACAATCAAGAACAAGACAAGGCTGTCTACTATCACCACTCCTATTCAATATAGTTCTGGAAACATTAGCCAGAGCAATTAAACAAGAGAGAGAAATAAAATGAATAAAGATAGGAAAGAAAGAAGTTAAATTATCATTATTTGCAGATGACATGATACTCTACATAGAAGACCCCCAAAATCCATTGAAAGCCTTCTGGATGTAATAACCAAATTCAGTAATGTAGCTGGATACAAAGTCAACACTCAAAAATGAATGGCAAACCTGTACACAAACAACAAATTCACTGAGAAAGAACTTATGGAAGTAAGACCTTTCACAGTAGCATCCAAAACAATGAAATACTTCAGAATCAACCTAACAAAGAATGTAGAAGACCTATATGCTGAAAACTATAGTGCTCTAAAAAAGGAGATTGAAGAGGATGTTAGAAAGTGATATCCCAGCTCTTGGTTAAGAAGAACCCACATTGTGAAAATGGCCATACTCCCAAAACTGTTATACAGATTTAATGCAATTCCAATCAAAATACCATTAACATACCTTACAGATCTAGAGAAAACATGCCTAAAATTCATCTGGAACCAGAAAAGATCTAGAATAGCAAAAGCATTCTGGACAACAAAAGCAAGGCAAGAGGCATCTCAACCTCTGACTTGAAATTATACTACAAAGCTACAGTGACAAAATCAGCATGGTACTGGCAAGTAAATAGGCCTGAGGATCAATGGAACAGATTAGAAGATGCAAATACAACTATAAAGACAATCAGCCACCTTATATTTGACAAAGGGGCTATATGTTCACTGGAAGACAGATAGCCTCTTTAATAAATGGTGCTGGAAAAATTGGCTTTCCACATGCCAAAGACTAAAACTAGACCCATGTTAATCACTGTGCACTAAACTAAAGTCTAAATGGGTCAAAGATCTAAATATTAAAATAGAAACACTAAATCTACTGGAAGACAAGGTAGGCAGAAATCTTGAAGACATAGGGGTAGGCAAAGAGTTCATGGACCAAATGCAAACCACACAGAAAGTACTTCAAAAAATCAACTGGGATCTCATTTTATCAAATAGCTTTTGCACTTCAAAAGAAGTCACCAATAAAGTGAAAAGAAAACCCACAGAATAGGAAAGAATTTTAGCCAACTGTCCCTCAGATAAAGGACTTACATCTAGAACACAGAAAGAATTGAGAAACATCAGGTCCACCAAATTCAAAGACCCAATCCAAAAATGGGCATCTGAGATGAACATGCACTTTTCAGATGAAGAAATACAAATGGCAAATAAATATATGAAGAAATGCTCAACATCGCTGGTCATTCAAGAAATGCAAATTAAAACAACATTGAGATTCTACCTCACTCCAGAAAGAATGGTTGCCAACAAGAAATCAACTGATAACAAATGTTGGCAGGGCTGTGGGGAAAAAGGAACCCTTCTCCGCTATTGGTGGCAGTGTGGACTTGTGTGACCACTGTGGAAATCAGTATGGACATTCCTCAAATAACTAGGATTGGAAGTCCCATTCAATCCAGCTATTCCCCTTCTGGATATTTTCCCACAAAAATTAAAAATGTCATGTCACAGCAATATATGTGCACCCATGTTTATAGGTGCACAATTTGTAATAACTAAATCTTGGAAACAACCAAAATGCCCATCAACCACAGAATGGATGAAAACGATGTGGTATTTTTATACAATGGACTATTACTAAGCTATAAAAAGGATGATCTTGAGACTTTTATAGGTAAATGGAGGCAACTTGAGACTATACTCATAAGTGAAATAAATCAGACTCATATTTGTAAATATCATATTGCCTTCCTAATGTAAAAAAATATAATGAAAAACTGAAAGAGTAATAAGATCCAAAATGTACAACAGATATTGTAATAATGAAAGGGGAAGAAAGTGTTCAAAAGTAAAGAGCACCTGAGATAGGGGAAAGGAGAAATGGAAGAAAGGAAAAGATTATATGTATGTAGGTATACACATATAACTGTATGTATGTATAAGTATGCAAGACAGATAACTATACCACTAATTCTCTGTTCATCAGAAAGAATAGTTTGTGTTGTCATTGTTTGATTGATCATTTTTTATGCCTAGATCTTGTAACTTGAATGACTACTTCTAAGATAACAATATGCAATATATTAACTAGTATTGATTTCTTACTGTTTTTTTAAGTTCTGTATTATTTCTACCCTTTTTTCTGTTTCACTTTTTAAAATAAAAATAATTTTAAAAAAAACTTTTGCATGTTAAAAGAAATCTCCAACAGGGTGAAAAGAAAGCCCATGAATTGGGAAAAATTCTTGGTCAACTGTCCCTCAGACAAAGGACTTCTATCTAGAACATACAAAGAATTTTAAAAAACCAGGCCTCCAAAATTCAAAGACCCAATCCAAAAATGAGTATCTGAGATTAATATACACTTCTTATCTGAAGAAATACAAATGGCAAGTAAATACATGAAAAAATGTTCAGCATCATTGGTCATTAGAGAAATGCAAATTAAAACAACACTGAGATTTCATCTCATTCCAGAAAGAATGGCCAGGATCAAGAAAAACACCTATAACAAATGCTGGAGAGGCCGTGGGGAAAAATGAACTCTCCTGCACTGTTTGTGGGAGTGTAAACTGGTGCAATCACTGTGGAAATCAGTCTGGAGGTTCCCAAAAAAACTGGGGTTGTAGGTCCCATTTGACCCAGCTATTCTGCTTCTGGGCATATTCCTGGAAGAACTGAAGACATCATACTACAATGAAATATGTGCATCCATGTTTGTAGCAACACAATTTGTAATAGTCAAATCTTGGAAACAACCCAAATGCCCATCCACTGAGGAATGGATAAAAAAGATGTAATATTTTTATATAATGGAATACTACTCAACTATAAAGAAGGACCACATGAGGCTTTTATAGGTAAATGGATGCAACTTGAGACCATATTCACATGTGAAATAAATCAAACTCACATGTGTAAATACCATATTGTCTCCCTAGTGTAAGAAACTGAAAGAGTAAATAAGGTACAAAATCTTCAATAAATATTGTGAAAAGGTAAGAAATTGCTCAAAGAGGAAAAAATAACTCAGGTAAGAAAAAGGAGAAAAGAAGAATGAGAAAAGAAAAAAGATATAAAGTTATATATATACACTTAAGATTACTATGATAATTGTAGTACTAATTCTATTGGTTCCTGGGACAAAACAGCTAACATTCATAGGATTAGATCAGTCTTGTATGTCTATATCTGGTACATTGAGTAACATTTCTGAAGATAACTATGCAAAACAATAAAATTTGTTATGTTCCTACCACCTTGTTTTGAAAGCCTACGTTTTTATTGTTTTGAGTTCTTTTTTATTGTTATTTATTTGTCTCTTTTGTTTTTTGTTTTTTTCACATTTTGTTTTGTTTTGTTTTTCCCTCTAATACAGAAAGGATAGATTCACATGTATAGGCTTATATATGCCTAGAACTTCTCCTAAAGAGTTTACAAGAACTGATTTTATTGTGTGTGATGGTATGAACTACATTGAAGAAAACAAGACATCATGGTAACCATTGCTGATTTCCTATCATATTGTTTTGAAGTCCAATAATGCTTTTATTCTTTGTTTTGGTTGGCTATTTTCTATTATTTGATTTCAATATGTGTAAAGGTATTTACAGTTATTTTGAAGAGAACGAGACATTGTGGTAGCCATTATTGATTTCCTATTGTCTGGTTTTGAAGACCTGTAAGGCTCTCATTCTTTTGTTTTGGTTGGCTATATACTATTTTGTTTTGTATTAATTTATTGTGTGTGAAGGTATGCATAACTATTTCGAAGAAAACAAGACACATTACTGTAGTCACTGCTGATTTCCTGTTGTCATGTTTTGAAATCCTGTTACTTGCATTGCTTTGCTCTGCTCTGCTTTGTTCTGTTTTGTTTTGCTTTATTCTCCTTAAAATAAATAAATAAATAAATAAATAAATTTATTTATTTATTTATTTTTTATTTTTATTTTTTTTTTGCGGCACCGGGGATTGAACTCACAACCTCACGCCTGCCAGGGCAGGCGCTTAAGGCACTGAGCCAAACTCCTGGCCCTGGTTTTTTGAGGCAGGGTCGTACTGTGTAGCTCAGGCCGGCCTTGCACTCACGTTGTAGCCCAAACCAGCCTCGAACTCACAATGCTCCGCCTACCTCAGCCTCCCGAGTGCTGGGATTAAAGGCGTGTGCCACCATGCCCGGCTTAAATAAATTTATTTCTTAGGCAATCTCTGTCTTCCTGCCCATGCCTGGACCTGTTGCTCTCTTCTCTTTCCTAACCTGATTTTCAGTGGCACCCAACAGAGCGCTCTGCTAACACTCCTAATTCCTCACATCACTGTGGCTTGTTCCTGCTACTAATGATGGCTGTTGTGTCCTGGTAAATCCAGTCATGCAGGGTGAAGCAATACAGGTTTGGAGGTCAGACCCTTGGGAATGCCATTCTCAGTGGGTTGTTCTATCCCAGGAGACTACAAAAAACTACTTCCATAGTGCAACCTTCTAGTTCTAGTGGTCTAATAGAAAGGAAAAGAGAAATTAATGCAAGCACTCACATTCAACAAATGACAACTCTGTGTCAGTCATGGTGGAAAACACCTCAGACACCCAACAATCCATCTGTGCCTTGGAGATTAATAGATCTGCTCAGATCTCGTGGTATGTTAGTGTTCCAGTCTGAATTGAATATGTCTCCTTGGTTTCTGTTCACTTATTCCTGAGGTGATCAAACAACTTCCCACCAGGTTTTTAAGAATCTGTGTTGTGCCAGAAAGTATGTGTGTTGCATGCCTCAATCCGGCAGAGTTAGAAACATAAGGTTGATTGTTACTGCTATGTCTTGTGTTGTCCATGCACTCTATGGCTGAGTCTCAAATACAACACTGTTTTACTTTTTACCTAAAGCTCCAGGAGAACATAGAAATTACTTTTCATCTTTATTCAGCATCAGTGACCCAGGAGACCAACTCTCTAGGATTCATAGCAGTCAAAACATGGAACAAAATGCCTTTTCTGCAGCAGGAGCCCTGGCGTCAGATGATCCAGAGTATACACTGCCTTCAGCAGTGACATTGGTTCATGAGGCTCAGCCAAGTCAACACTTATTCCCAGAATATCCTAGCCTGAAGACAGAGTAGCCATTTGGAGACTCAGTCTCAGAAACTCACCTGCCTGCAGCTGCTCAATCCTAACAGCTAAAGAGCAGGGAGGAGCAAGGACAGTTTAAACTGCAGCCCCTTTGGCAAAAAGAATTTGTGATCACTGAAGAGGAATTTATGGAAAATCAGAAAGAAGAACTCCGTAACCCTCTCCACATATTCAGTGGAAGAGATTCTCCCCTAGAATTTAAAAATGATATTGCAATCTATTTTGAATGTGTGAATTTATATTATACCAACTCACATTTGATTACAGATTATGTTATCATCTACTCCAGTTTCTTCCTTGAGGATAAGTATTTATGACTTCTTGCAGCCATCCCCAAACAGTTATGGCCACAGGGAGCTCTGAGTTAGTGTGACTTATAGTCTGAAGATTCCAATATTTCTTCCTTAAATGCCACAGATAAAAATAGCTATCTCCTTGTGAGCATACAATTTCTCTGTTTCCATTTCTTAGTCCAGTCTACATTTTGCTCTAAGAAAGACACAGCATTGGACGAGCACTCCCTGTCTGCTACCAGTCAGGTGTTCATGAACACTTAGCTTCAGTCAACCCTGAAATTGGAAACAAATGCCAAGTAAATGGGCTTATGGGTAGCCTTTTTAGGGTCTGTAACCTTGAAGTCTCAAAAGTTTGTGTACAAGATGAAGAATATGTATGAAACTGTAAATGTCATAAGCCCCTTTTTCAATGCAACAAGGCCTCACTAAGTTACTAAGTTGCCTAGATAGGGCTTGAACTTTTGATCCTCCTGCCTCAGCATCCCAGAGTGCTAGGATGTATGCCATTCCAGTGGGCTTTTATCAGCAAATCTTCACAATAATATTTTTGGCTCTCCTGATATGTGACATTCTATGTTGGTGCAGTTTTATTACCTTGGTACCATTTCTAAGTGTGTCAGAGACCACAGAGAGGTCATGGAACAAACAATGCTCAATCCCAGAAAACAATCCTCATTCCAGATCCTCCTTATTTCATTTAGAAAGTTGATGGCTATTGTTTTGAAAGAGTAGATATTCTATAATTATCCCATATATAAAATGGCATTCACCTCTCTAAAAACACGAAGGTTTATTGAAACATAACACCACCTTTTCCCAGTATTACAACCTGCCTGAAGGCATCAAGGTAATAAAACCCAAAAATGTTTGTGAAATGGTGATATTTTAGTAATGAAGATGCCAGCACTCCAAAATGAAAGAAGCAAGCTTTCCACCATCGTGAATGTAATTGAGGCTCTGTCACAATCTCGTCCAGTTATATATCTGCAGATGGCATGGCAAGACAGTCCTAAAAATATTTACAAGGGATGAAGAGAAACTATGTACATATATGATCTTTACTCCCTACTTGGAGAATTGTTCCCTCAGGTGACTTTCTAAGGAATTTTTGTAAAATCATGCAACTAACCAATCACCATTTAAAATCCTTCTTCTGGATCAGGTCTCTTGAATCCTTGATGCTAGAGTCTTCTCTGACCCATGGGTGTCTTCCATGAGGATCACAAACAAGATTACCTAGATCCAAGGTGTCTAGTATGGCAGCTTTTGGTAACAAGACAAGTCGATGTGACTAGTTGCAATAGAGGTATCCTATATGCATAAAATACCAATTTCAAGGATGATGTGAAGAAAGAATCTTCATAAAATTTTACCAAAAAATTATATTAATCACATATTGAAGTGATCGGCTTTTGGATATACAGAATTAAATAAAAAGTCTTAAATTAATTGCACTTATCCTTCCTTTTTTTTAAGTGGCTACTAGAAAATTTAAGAAAACTTATGCAACACCATCATACTTCTGCTAAATAGTACTGATTGCATTGTTCCAGACCCTATGTAGTGAATGTCAATATTTCAAGCTCTGTCTTAAAGACTATGTCTCACCTTAGCACAAAAAGACACTAAAAATATAAAAGAATAAATGGAAAATGCAGGATGTCACCAGTGTGAGAGGGTATTAGAAAGCAAATGAAATAGGAATGTAGCCAGATGCATGAAATAAAATAGAGAAACAAAATTCCATTTTAAGCTCCAAATAGCTCAGTAATCTAAACGTAATACATACACCTACATAAATTCTAGGAAAAAAATATGGATTGATTTCTATGTAATCTTAGGGAATGATTCTCTAACCAGACACCCCAAATCTAAAAAAATTGATAACTATATTAAATTTTTACCAAATTGTTTTGGTAATAATTACTCCTCCCCTAAAAAAACATAAACAAAGTTAAAAGTCAAATGATATATCAGAGGGAAGTATTTACACTATATATGATAAATAAATATCTAGTATCCTTAATGTACAAAGAAGGACATTTAAAAAACATGACAGCAAAGACCACATAATCTGGAGATAAATGGGAAGCAGACAAGAGACAATGAGCAAAAATTATGTAATTATGACATTCAGACATGTAATGGTGTTCAAACACATTTGTAGAGACTAGAATTGTAAACTGAGATATTATTTCTTACCATCAGATTGACAGAAATTCAAAATCTTGACAAAACACTGTTCTCAACAGATGGAAAACCAGACAAGACTCATGGGTGGCTAAGTGCAAGTAGAAAGCAAACGATCTCTGTGGACAGGGTCCTGTCCATATCTAATAGAAATGCATTCCACTTTGCCCTTAGACTCTCATTTATTTTGATGCTCAACTTCTTCCACTTTGTCCAAAGGGGATTCATTCAATCCTGCTCCTGTCTCTTCCCGTCCTGTTCCCATCACTTCTGCAGCACTCTCACTTCCTGACGATGACACTTCTGCCCTATTCTAGGCACAGAATCAGGCACTTGTCCAAGGAGACTGGATTCTTCCTCTAAGAATCTGCACTGAAAATATTCCTTAGATGACAAAAGAATATCAAAAGTTCATTCACTGAAGCAAAATTTGTATTTAAAACATGCTTGGAACCACCTAAATAAATAAGAAGAGAGGGATTAGAAAACTATGCTATGAAAAATAAGAAATTTCTCTATGAGAGAATAAAAAATATTTCCAGACTATGTAGGATATCACTCAGGTGGAAAGAGTGAAAGGTAGATGGTGAACTGGGTCATCAACAAGGAGATGGTAATCTCAGCTGACACCTAATTGGTCTGATGATATCAAGGGTCAGAGCACCTTCTCCCTCTGAACCCTGTTTCCATCAAAAGTTAGCCCATACCTAGCAAAACTTAAGTCCCCATAGACTAAGACTCGACCCAGAACCCATATCTAGTGAGATTATAGTATCCAGCCATTTTAGGAACTCAAAATGAAAACCAAGTTGAATGTTAAAATAAGCTTCTGAGACCTTAGTTTTTAGACTTGATATAATGTATTATTTACATTTAATAAATATCTCCTTCTGAACTTGATTCTCTAAAACCATATATTTTAAAAACAGAATGATGTTTCCTAGATATAAGCAGCATTAATAATTTTTTCCCATCAAAGGGAGAACATTTTTGTTGAAAACTATCAGTATTTATCAATACCTGTCCATTCTGTTAAGAACCCAGAACCAATTAATTTCACCTTGAACTTTGGCTCATCTGATGCATAAAAGAACTGCAAGAAAAATCTCACAGCCAGCAGATGCTGAATGTCTTGACTCCCACCTTCAACAATGCAAGGGTGGTGCCTCCTGTGAGCAGGATTTTTGTTCCCTCCACCTCTTAGAATGAGCTCAAAGGCAAGCCATTTACTTCCAGATAATTTTTAAACAATCAGTCTGCCTGGGTAAGGCAGTCATTTTGACTTCCTGGCCTCAGTCTCTCTGTGACTTTTCTCTGCAATCAAGAGGTAAAATCCTCAGCAGTTGCAAAGCAGTGATTTTACTTTCCACTCTTCCCAGATACTCAGGGAATGTCCTCAGGGAACAGCCTAGAGGTGAGGTGATGCCTACTTGGAAGACAAGAATGTCCTCAGCAGCAGCCATAAGGCTGCTGTCACACCCTGCAATGCAAATTGCTACTAATCCATTCTCTGAAATGTTCAGGCTTCCAAATAGCTACTACTCTGATTATAATATAATTATGAGGTGCTTTATAGTTTTGCAAATGTTCTTAAATATAATCTCACCTCATCTTCAGAGTGTTACATCCTTGATTGAAAATAAATAGGGTAAAACCCATGAGTGGTAACTAGTAAGGAGAAGCATGGCCCTGAAACTTCTTGAGCTCCATCTGGTTTTATTCCACCTCAACACAAATTAGAGAGATTGTGTGATGATCAGTTTTGTGCATCTTTGGACCATGAGGTACCTAGATATTTAGTCAACATTATTTTGGGTATTTCTCAGTATTTTTGAATGGGACTATATTTAAAGCAACTGGATGAGTAAAGAAGATAGCACTCCATAAAGTAGGTGGGCTTGCTCCAGTAAACTGAAGAGCTGACTTTTCCCTAAGAAGGTCAAGCATCCTTCAAATAAAGAATTTCCACTGACTGACTGATTTTGAGCAGGTTTCTTCCTGCCTTAGAATCTGCACTGAAACATCAGTTCTTCCTGGGTCCCAAGGATGCTGGCCCTTGGACTGGAACATATATAGGGCATCCCCTGGGTCTCAGGCATTCAATTTGAATGGGTACTTTAAGAGGTTCTCCTGAGTCTCCAGTGTCCTGTATCTCTCTGGAGATCTTGGAGCTTGTCATCCTTCTTGGTCCCATAAACCAACTCCTTATAATAAATGCGTGTGATGTGTGTGTGTCTGTGTGTGTCTGTGTGTCTGTGTACTATTGATTCTGTTTTTTTCTGAAGATCCCTAACACACATGGGAACTCAGTTCAGAATGTTATAACATAGTAGCACCCCCTTCTTTGGCAGTTGTAACCCTTCACGTGTAGTCTTCCCTACCTCTGTGATGTGGGAGAGGTTACTCACCCTGTCTCTTGCTCATGGAGGGAGGCCATTCTGACGCCAGTGTTCTAGAAGTCTGTGCTGCTCAACCTTCTAGAATTAACTGTTTAGTTAACCTACTCTAGGAAGGTCTCCAATATGCTCTGATTTTGTCAATAATTTCTTGGATTATGCATTTGTATTAACCCAACAAAATTCACTTCATCTCATAAATGTATTCGATTTTATATACTAACGTTCCCTAACAAGAAACACCATAACACCACAGAGTAGTGGAAAGAGCTTCAGTCTAAGAAAACTAGTTTAATTATCTATCTTCCCTGCTTACCAGCTAGGTGAACTTGCTAAGTCTAATTGATCTTCAGTTTCCTCCCATGTATAACAATGCCAAATACATCGCCTTTGCAGAATGTTGTAAAAATTAAGTGGAATCACTAATGATAAAACTTTGGTGCACACAAAAGAAATCAAATAAACATGTGCTTCTCTCCCTTCTTGATAGTAGTTTTGAGCAAATGTTCAGGCTTTTAGAGATATTTTAATAGGTATAATTATATTTGAATTTTAACAGCACTTTAGGTTTGAAAGTTGAAAAGCAAGAAAGTTGGTTATTTTCATCAGTGCCATTATTTTTTATTATACTACTATTCTGTATTCAATACAAATTAGAACATTTTCTTTCTTTTCTACCCCCTACTTAATATTTAAAAATCTTATCTTTATTGTCCTATGTGATGCTAATTTGGTGGTAATCAAGATCAGTGACAACTATTTTGCATTTTCTTAGTATATATAACAGTAAGACTCCTTTGTATTGTTAATGCTGAAACCAATTCTCATCATTTACTGTGGCAGCCTCTTCTATCTTAGACTTTGGCTGGTATCAGTGTGAATATAATCCTCTTTTACGAACCGATTTTGCTCCACGGGAGAGACTTGAAAAAAGAGTCAATTAAAGAAAAATCCTTTGGGAAAAAAATTTGTCTTTTAGAGTTTTGTGGTGCAGAAAAGTTATACCCACACATATTAAGGGATTTTTTTCTTTCTCATTTAATGCTCTACAACTATATTCATGACACACACAAATATAAGTGATGTTTTATCACTTAAAATTAGTATTATTTGATGAATGCATACAGTTATTCCAACTTTCCATTGTTTTCTCAATAAAAATAATCTTAAGATCTACTTGCCAGCAGAGAAACTTATGTTGAGACCATACTTCATTATTTCTGACACCCAGTCAGATAGAAAAGAAACAGTTATTTTTAAATATCAACATTTGCTTCCAGGAGTATAAGAGTGAAAACTGGATTTTCCAGGGTTCTGTGTAGACTTTCTGCTCTGGGAAAGATCTCTTGGCAGAGCTGTCCTGGTCATTGAGAAGTAAGTAAAGTGTCTAATCACTGTCTTTGAGGAATCCCAAGGAATCATGAATTAATCCAAATGCAGATATTCTAATTTGAAAGAAGCATTTTAACTAATGATACAGAATTATGAAAATGACCTATTAGGGTTTTGGATATATTTCTCCAGAAAACAAATTTGTATATATAATTAAACCATCATCTGTTACTATGACAAAATACCTGTGAGTGAGTAACTTATAAAGAAAATAACTTTAAAAACGCATATTGCCAACATCAGCTTAGCTCCGGCGAGGAAGTCATTTGCTGCTTGTTTTACTTTTCTCATTGTTGAGCCAAAATACCCAACACCCAAAGTTAAAAGATGAAAGGCTTACTTCAGGTCATAGTTTGTAGAGGTTTTAGTCAATAGTTGGCTGGCTCCAAGGCAGTGTGCCATGGCAGCGAAGAAAAACAGGTCATGGTGTGGCAGGCAGGAGGCAGTAAAGTGTAGGCCTCCCTTCCTCTTTTATCCATTTCAGGCTACAATCCTTTTGGGTGGTGCCACCCACACCATGGTGGCCTTCCCATTATCCATACCCAGAATTATGATAAAGCAATTAGTGGACTAATGAAGTACCACACACACTCTCACTGTCACACATCCTAGACACAGCCACCTCAACAAGCCCCACCTATGAGTGCATGAGTCTTTGGAGGAACATCTAGATACAAGCCATAACATTGCTTCTCAGCATAATAGGAGATTCTTCTTTCATTCAAATAAAATGTGGTAGGCCATAAAGTAGGAAGGGCTAGTTCACTGTTCATCCGGAACTGAGGTTACTTCTGTATTTATGTTCAGTTACGCTTAGCCCTTAACTTCTACCTTCAAATTTTCCCCATAATCACAGGATAGCTACTGGAATTCCAGGCACCACCTTTGTATTCCCAGTAAGTATAAGAAAAGTAAGCAACAAAAAAATGAAATGTCCATGTTTTTATGTGTACTTCCACCAATCCTCACCAAGGACCTCTACTTAGGTCTTACTGGCCAGCTTAGTTGAAGTGTGTGGGAAGGGAGAGCTAAGAGACATAGTGCTTAAGCTGAAAAGTTTTCACAAATTAATCAGTTTTCTATTTAAAAGGAAAAAACAATAATGAACATTGCATAGGCAACAACTTTTTTCCTAGGCTATGCCCATTGAGACAAAAACTCCAGGCAGTCTCAAAGCTTATGAGTGAAGAGAAATGTATGGAATAAGTATTTGAAAAGTATGGTGACTATTTAAATTTTAAAAACAGTACAGTAAAAGAAATATTGCCCAAGAACTATGGGATAGATATTTTTGAAGTAAGTGGAAATATTTTAGTATTTTGAAGAGGACTGACATGGCAATATGTCTTTATATAATTATATTTTTATTCTAGTTTATTAGCACATGTATATAGTTAAACAGTTATTGTAGTATGTGGTCTTACTTTATTGATCAAACATCTATGACAATTTCTGTCAAATAAAATATTATTCTGTCCTCACCCATTTTATTCACCAGATCTAGCACTATGCAACTTCTGCCTCTTCCCCATAGTCAAAATGACCATAAAATGTAAAGGTGTGGAATCAGCTCAAGACACTGAGGCAGCCATGACATCACAAGTCCTCATAAAACAGAACTTCCAGAACTGTTTCAGAAAGTGGCAGGAACAATGGCGGAAGTGTGTTTGAAGAGAGGAGGTATACTTTGAGGGGATTGATGGCAATGTGTCTTTTACTCTAATACATTTTTAAATTTAAATATTCATTGCATTTTTCAGTCACACTTTGTATTTCCCAAGAAGCGAGCAAGACTCCAGAATTCTCAGACCCAATTAAAGGAAATGCAGGATTGTTAGATTAGGATAAGCAGGCCAGCAGCCCATTTTCCAGGACCTGAGCAGCACAGGAGCTATTTCCCAGATGAAGGAGAGCGTGTGCTAAAAGCTCATGCCCAACACTACCTCCTCCAGAGCCACGGTTACTGCCTATTGCAACACTACTTGGGCCCTGACTCTACTTGGGCTGTTTCATCTGCTTTAGACAATGACACTCAGGGAGATTTTAGAAATACCACAGCATTCATCATATGCTATGACTCAACTCCACCACATACTTGGGTGTTCAAGAAGCCTGCCTCCCTTCTGTCATTTTCATGTACCCCACTCTGCCTGACAGACTGCACTGAATTGCAGTCAGTGTGTGGGCTCTCTTTTCCTCAAATTAGCCTGTAAGATTCAACAAGGGGACACATGGGGCATGGAAGCATTCACGATAAAACATGCCGAGTGCTTTAATCAAGGCAATCATGAAGTGTTAAATAAGGACAAGGAAAGAACACCCAACCCATATTTAGGAGGTTAGGGAGGCCTCTAATGCTACTAAATGATTTTCTTTTATATTAATCTCTAATAATATTTATATCTACAAATATTTGAATGTATGATCTGACAAACTTCCATGCATGTGTATGTCAGAACCTTGGGATAAATTATTTTTTTTTCTTTAGTTGAATAGTTTTTCTCAGTTTCATTGCAATGCTTAAGAAAAATTTTACTCTTAATGGGTCCTATTGCAGAGTGCTAGCAGCTTAAGCTTATAGCAGAGCTTTTAGAAACACAGCTACAACAATATCTGTGAATTGACTGCTCTTTTTTGACCTTAACATCGCATTCTATCCATACACAAATCACATCAAGGTGACAAGAGAAATACATTGTACTCCATTTGACAATTCTGCTAAATGCTATAAACACCATCTAATTAAGTAATCCAAAGTCAAAATACATATGGCTGTTCATACTCCAATTGTCCAAGTTTTTAAAAAATAAAAACACTATACACATGTTTAAAAAAAAAAAAAACAGTGCAGTGTACTGTGACAAGTATACTGAAGGGCAAGTATACTGAAGTCAGGTTTCCTGAATTTATGACTCAACTCTACCATCTATAAGCTGTGTGATCCTCTGTAAATTCCCTAACCTCTCTAAGATTCAGTTTTATTTCAGTTTTCATGGATAATGAAACCAAGATTATAGTACAACATTTCTTAGAGGGCTGTGTTATCAGGGCTAAATAAATGTATAGCTGATAAATAGTGCCTGACGTAGGGTAAGATCTATGTATGTATTGACTATTTATAATTAATTTGCATTGAAGGTAATAGATTTCACTTATTTCCTTTGCTTTTTTATCTCCATGTACAAATATGCTAGGACATAGGAAGCAGTTCATTAAACTATATGGCTTATTGTGTTGACTGACCCTGCTATTGTTTCAATCTAAAATGTCCCACAAAAGTCTCATGTATTGAGAGGCAGGGCTTTTTGAAGGTGATTGGGTAATGGGAGCACTGTAATCATGATTGATCTATTATTGAATTCGTAGAAAAATGTACTATTAGGAGGTGGGCCTGTTTAGAAGAGTTGTGTCTCTGGGGTCATAACTTTAGAGGATCCATCTAACTTCCCTGTCTTCTCCTTTCTCTCTCTACTTTCTGAATGCCATGAGGCATGCAATTTTCCTGCCATAATGCTGTTTCAGCCTTGGAGTCAGGAGACCACTGACTGAATCCCCTGAGTCATGTTAATCTTCTCGTCCTTTGAATTCTGGGAAGGTAGTAAAGGAACAAGAAGCTTTGCAACAAGTCAGGTTACTTGGCATCGTGAAGTACAGAAACACCGCAAAGAATGGAACACAGGCCAGGAGCCACAAAGCCTATTATTTACAGCAGCTCCACCTCACCTGGCCCTATGCACTTGATTCTACAAGTCCCTGCATGCTGCACACTTCAATTTCATGGATCTAAGCTGCTACATTGCCCTGGGACTCACACTGCAAATCCCAAACGAGATAGACTTCCTCTACCTCATCAATCACTATTCACAAAGAGCAATTGCTAGCATGTTTCTCACACCAAGTATCTTCATGTTTCATCTTAGTACACTGTCCACTTTCTGTTAATATAACATAATACCTGAGACTGCATGCTTTATAGACAAAAGAAATTTATTTCTTACAGTTGTGGAGGCTGAAAAGTCTGGTGAGGCCCTTTTGCTAGTGGGGATTTTGCAGAATCCTAAGGCAGCACACAGTATCACATGACAAATAGAGTAAGTGAGTCAGAGAGAGCTCCCTTTGCCAACAAAGCCATTTGCAAAATAATCAATTCATGGGTGGATTTATCCATTCCTCATGGCTCTCAATAACATCTCCAAGGTCTTGCCTCCCAAATATCACTAATACGCATCTGTGGAGTTTGGGTTTCCAATACATGATATATGGAGAAAAAAATCAAAACATATTTTATGCCTATACCAGGGTAGGGCTGGTCCAAACAACAATGCCTAAGGTATCAGGTCATGCCCTAAGGCCCAGGCAGCAATCCTACATCTGCTTCCAGGGAAACAGAGTTGCATGACAGGAAGGAACTGAATTAGTCACTTTCCTGTCACTGAGACAAAATACTCAACACCTACAATTTAAAGGAGAAGAAGTTTAATTTGGCTCATAGTTCAGTTCACAATAAGCTGGCTCCAAGGCAGAAATGCATGGTAGAAGACATGGCAGAAGAAAGGTGATCAGCCCATGGCAACCAGGCAGCAGAGGTACAAGAGGAGATCCAGGGAGGGAGATATAACCCTCCTAAGGCACATCCCCAACAGCACCTTCTCCAATAAGGTTCCCCTTTTTAATAGTGTATTCAACTATCAGCTCATCAATATCAATCCACCAATGAGTATAGTACCTCCATGATTGAATCACCTTCCAAAATCCCCACCTCTGAATACATTGAGACTTTGGGATGGAAACATATAGATCCAAACCAGAAGAAGAACTTTGAGATATCACTGTCCCATGTACTATCAACAAACGTCATTTTTCATTTTATTTTTACCCATTGTCCAACTTGCTTCAATTAACTAGTACATCAAAGCAAAATAGCGAAGACCCTAAATACTGCTATTAAGATAGGCCCTGGCTAGCCTTGAGATAAAGTGTCAGAGCAACCAAGGAGAACACCGCACCAGGGAAGAGCTCACTGAGAAGCACCACCTACACATTCTTCCTCTGCTACATTTGTTTCTGTTAAGACTCCTGTGCTGTATTTGTTCAGACTCTATGTCCATCCTTCAAAGACATGCAATAGATATTACAGCATGTCGCTTCCTTTTTACAGACTGCAAAGTGTCCTCAAAACTTTTTCTTTCAAATAAAAGAGGTCTTTTCTTTCTGGGTTGAAAAAACATTGCCTTTATTGTAAGAGCATTCATTTTAAAGCAATACAGGCTATGATATATAGAGGAGCTAGTTGCCTTTTAGCTGCTCAAAACTTGGAACACTGAATGCTGTGGGGTGATCAAAGATGCCCTGATGTTTAAATTTTGACCTAAAAAAGTTTTTGTAGATTTTAAGAGTCCCTGCATGATCTTGTCAAAGTATTAAGTTATATTGTTCCCTATTTGAGAATTAATTTTATAAATCCAAATTCTTGCTTCCATCAGATTGAAGACTTACCCCATTTCTCACTCTTTCCCTGAGACTGAAAGGAATTTTCTACTATAGTAGAAAGGAACTATACAATGATTTGATATCTGACCAAAATAAAAATAAATAAAATTAAAAATGTTTCACTCTAATAGATAGTTATTTGTGGTACAAATGAGAAAGGAGAATTCCTAAACTCCCTTATTTATCTGCAGAGATTTTGACCTCTGTTGGTCATGTTTTTTAGTTGTGCCAGAAACAAATTGGTTAATAATAGAACATAAGGAAAAAAGAAATTAAAGGGAGGAAATTGGCTTACACATATAAGCAGAGGAATACTTCAGCATGTAAATGAGGAAATGGACAGATGTCTACAGGTGACTGAAAAAGGGGATGAGCAGACCAGCAAGGCACTTCCATCATTTCCATTTAATGGGTCTGCTTCTCTTGGTGACAAAGCTATCTTTCCCTCTGCACAGGAGGGAAACGTGGCCTCAAAGTTAACACACAAGTTCCATCTCCATTATCCCCACCACCACCACGTTCCCTGGAAAACTCACTCTTTCAATCCAACAGACAGCCAGGGATTTAGCGATGTGGCTTAAGTGCGTGCCTGGTAGGTGCGAGGTTGTGAGTTGGATTCCCAGTACCAAAAGAAAAAAAAAAAGTCAATCCAACAGACAGATTCTTGATTCATTTACCCACCTGTGAGGTATAAGTAGAATCAGGCTGTATCCACTCCTGGTCTGGAATGGTAATAATCAAAAATTGGAGAGATTCTGCCCAAAGAGTGAAAGGGTTCCAGAAGAAGAGAGCATTTCAGCAGACAAAACAGACATCTGCTGCAACCTTAGCAAATAAAGGATCACAAGCCTCAGTGTGAAAAGAATTTGGCTCTTGATGCTGACAAGTGAACAGGTGATTAGGAAAAAAATTGTTCTGTATCTCTAGAGGTACTTTAAGTATTCCTTCTTTGAGTTTCTAAGAACTAAAAGGTATTCACAAATAAAACAAATGTGGTAAATAGGTTTTTTAACATTAGCAAGTAAATGTTTATATTTTCCTTTAAGCAAAGAAAAGTACTATAAGGGGATGAAAAAATATGATGAAAGTTTAAATTTTCTTAAAATTTATCACAGTAAAAGACACATTGCCATTAATCCTCTTGGCTTCAAATGTACTTACCCAATCCTTCTTGCCATCCTCTGAAGCAGTTCAAATTCTCTGAAGAGAAGTCCTCTTCTGTGTTTTTATGAGGTGTGATGAAAACTTCAGTGAACAATGCTGCTGAGTGTCATGCAACAGAAAGGCAGACTTGTAAAAGAATTATGGCATTGTCTACATTTCTCTTATCCACAAAATCTGGCATTCTGCAACTTCTGACTCGTCTCCAAAGTCAAGATGACTAGGATAGGTAAACTTTTTAAATCAGTTCATCAAAGGCAGCCACAAGAGCACAACTAAAGACACCCATGAAAGAGGACATCAGAACTGTTTCAGGAAGTGGCAAAAATAATGGGATAAATACTTTGAAATGAAAGCCAGTACTTTGAGGGGGATTAATGGCAATGTGATTTTTATTGCAATGAAGTTTTTCAGTCACACTTTTTCCACCAATGCCTATAAACACTGTGTATTTGAAGTGTAATTTTATTTATTTAATTATTTTATTTTAAGAGAATAAAACCATGGAAGATAAAAAAGAATAAAACCAATCAAAAATAAACCAGCATAAGTGATACAGGACTTCAAAACCTTACAAAACCAACAATAGTTGCCATAATGCCTTTTGCTGTCTTCAAAATAGCTGCAGATACTTTTGGACATAGTAAAAATTGAACAGAACAGAACAGAAACAATAAAACCAAAACAATGACTGAAATAAAGGACTTCAAAACAAGCTGCTAGTAAATCCAAAATGGCTACCACAGTATGTCTTGTTATCTTTTAAACAGCTGCTCATGTCATCAGATTCAACACAATCATACAAAAGAGAATAAAACCCAACTCACCAAAACAATGAAAATGATATGATTTGCTGGCCAGGATCGCTTCCTGGTGAGGCCCCTGGTTCTCTCCCCCTGCAGTCCATGAATGGCACAGACTCCTGAAGTGTAATTTTAAATTATACTAATTAAATTTAAATTCTCTAATTTTAAATATGAGACAATAGTTCAAATCTCTGTACAACCTTCATCATTTTGCTTATCAATGCTATCTTTCACAGCACAGCCAGCTAGTTAAACATTAGATATCTTAATTCATCCCTAGGGCTCTTGGTCACTTCAGGATTTTAACTTCTGTTTTGCCCAACTCTACAATTGTACCTGTTCCTCTATAGCAGTGATGCTGAATCTTTTAGGGACGAGTGCCCAAACTGTAACTCAAAACCCACATATTTACCACAAAGTGCCAATGCTGCAAATAAACCTGAACACTGAGGTATTAGTTTAGAAAAACAACTCATACATTAATATCTTTTGTCTTAAAAGAGAACAACACAGGTATCGCTTCTTTATAAGAAATAGGAAAAACAGTACTTTCTAATAGCTCTCCTTCACAAGAAACAAATGAGGCTACTATAGGTCTCTGTTTTTTTCTTTAAAAATAGAGTTTTAATCTGCATAATTTAGCATTTCAATCTTTACAATAAAGAATTAGACTTTCAATACTCATAATAAAGCATAGCATAACACTGGAACAGAAATCTGTTCCCACTTTTTTCTTTTTTTTAACTCCACAATATTTATTTATTTATTTTTAATGTTTTATTTAAGAGAAAAAAGACATAGAAAAGAAAAACAAAAAGCAAAAGAGATAAACAACAACAAATCCAATAAAATAACATAGGTTTACAAAACAAGATGGTAGGAATATGACAATGCTTGTAGTATTGCATATTGTTACCTTAAAAAGTGTTGTTTAGATTAACAGATAAAGACATGTAAAATTGATCTAATCATATTAACTGTTCTTTGTCAATAACTAATCTTTTAGTAGTATAGTCATTTTAACTATCTTATGTATACATATATACAAATTTATGTCTTTTTCCTTTTCCCTTCCATCTTTCCTCCTTTCCCCTTGCAATACCTCTTGTTATCTTCAAAATAACTGCCCATACCATCATGCATACTATAATCTAACAAAATAGTACAGCATAAAACCAATAAAAACAAAACAATGGAAGCAATACAGGACTTCAAAACAATAGTAAAACAATAGTGGTTACCATAATGCCTCTTGTTATCTTCAAAGTAGTTGCCTATATCATCAGTCATAATACAATCAAACAAATCAAAATAGAATAAAATCACTCAAAACGAAACAATGAAAGCAACACAGGGTTTCAAAACAAGGTGATTGGATATCAACAATGGCTACCATAATGTATTTTGCTATCTTTGAAATAGCTGTTCATGCCATCAAATATAATAAAATTACACAAACCAAAACAGAATAGAACCAAACTAAACAGAATAATGAAAACAATACAGGATTCAAATCACAATAATAGATTAGCAATGGCCACTGCCTTCTCTTTTTAGACACTTCCTACAATTTCACTTTCATGATATGTATTGTGTATTTTGAATCCTACTGACTCCTTTAGTTTTTTATACTAAGGAGACAACACAATATTCACCCATGCGACTCTGAATCATTTCATCCATGAGCATGATCTTAAGTTGTATCCATTTACCTACAAGAGGCTTGAGGTTACCTTTCTTTATAGCTGAGTAGCTTTCCATTGGTTAAAAATGCCATGTCTTCCTTGTCAACTATGCAGCTAATGGGCAAGCTACCCCCACTTCTTTCTGGTTCCCTGTCATATAGAGCAGTGCTCTCTCTCCTTTGATTTTCAGTCTATGAACCCCCTTTCAAGTTTAATGTGTTTCCTGTAAAAAGCGTATTGATGGATTCTGTCTCCTGATCCACCCTGCCTGTGTTTCTTTTTATTGGTGAATTGAGGCCATCTACATTAATGGTTAAGGCCAACATGCACTGCCTTGTCTCTGCTATGCTATTTTCCAACATTGGCTGCTTACTTTTCCTCTCCATTCAATTGTCTGCCCCACTCGGTGATATCCCTCTGCCAATGTTGCTGGAACCATGGTCTTTTTTATCTCTCTCTAGAATGTCCTTCAGTATTCTTTGTAGGGTTAGCTTAGTGGTCATGAATTCCTTCAGCTGTTCTTTGTCATGGAAGTATCTTGTTTTTCCATTAATTGTGAAAGATAGTTTTACAGGATACATCAATCTGTGTTGGGAGTTGTTTTCTTTCAGGACTTGATATACTTCTCTCTAAGCTCTTCTTGACCTAATGGTTTGTGTTGAGAAGTCTGTTGTGATTCTGATGGGTTTTCCTTTATAGGTGATCTGTTTCTTTTCTCTAACAGCTTTTAATATTCTGTTCTTGTGTTGAATTTCTGGGATCTTGATTATTAGATGTCTGGGTGTAGGTTGATTTTGGTTATGGCTAGCTGGAGTTCTATATGCATCACTTACCTGAATGTTACTTCCTTTTCCCATGCTTGGGAAGTTCTCTGATATTATTTCTGTAAAAAGACTTCTAATGTCATTTGTATTGACCCCTGCTTTTTCACTCACACCTTTTATTCTTAAGTTATGTTTCTTTGGGTTGTCTTGCAGCTGTTGAATCATTACTTCCAGATTCCTTGTTACTTTTAAAAGATCTTTCCTTTTGTGATCACAAACTACAAACCTGTCTTCATGGTTTGAAAGTATATCTTCAGTTTCTTTCAAGTGGTTTTGCCAACTATCAATGGAGTTTTTAATTTCCTGGATATCTCTTTGAATCTGTTTCATGTATTCTAAATCTGTTTTGTATTGTTCATTTAAGGTTTCCCTCATTTTCCTATGCTCCATTTTTTCATCTATGTCTTCTTTAGAGATGCCTGGTAATTCTTTTATTATGTATTTCATTTCATCTTTTACCTGAGTTAATATTTCTGTTCTAATTTCTTTTATAGCCTCATGAAGTTGTTTCTTTACTTCAGTTTCCATCACCTCAGAAACTTCAGTTGTGTAACTCTCGATCTCTTCTGCGTTTGCATCTCCAAGACTTGCTCTGCTTGGATTGGAGGTCAGAGACTGCCTTTTGCTTCTTCATCTTGACATAGTCCTGGATTCATCTGGACAAATGGGTACTGGGGTCTCAGGCACTTCCTGAATTGGCTACAATTTCTCTGAAGCAAGACTGTTTGGTGCTTCTAGCCAGTGCAGATTATGGATATCTGATGGTGGCCATTGGGTGCACTGGTGCAAGGCTGTCTGCTGCTTTTCCCAGCCTGTGTTTGCTCCCTGATGGCTGGTGGAGTGTGTGTGGGGCAGGGCTGCTGACACCTGCAAACCTGGGCTGGTCACAATTGGGATCCTCCACTACCGCTCCTGGAGCATGTGTGTTGCCGCTGCCTCCAGACCAAGTTGGTTACCTGCAGGGACCCTCCAAGATGGCCCCTAGAATGTGCACAGGGTCAGGGCTCAGTCCAAGCAATTTCTGTGAGTCTGCACCTGGCTAGGAGCTACTGGAGGAAGCAGTTCTGGTTCCAGGCTTATCCAGCCTGACTCCAAGATGGTTCCCAGACAATCGCTCTCTCCCACAAGAGGGCAGAGTCCTCTGCACTCACCATCAGCCAGTTCACTCTTCCAGGTCTGCTGCCCCTGTCCACTGCCACTCTTCTCCAATGCTCCCTTTCTCTGCAGAGGCCTCCAGTGTCTACACCACCACATCACCTTGATTGTGCATCCCCAGGTTCCAGCCTCTCCTCTCACACAGTGGGTCCGGCTCTGGGAAAATGTGCCGCCAGCTGCCGCCTTCTTCTTCTTTTAAGTTTTTTTCTTTTTACTCTTTCTGTGGTTTTCAATTCTAGCTTTAGATTCTTCCTGGGTCCAGGGGCCCCACTTCCTTCCTTCTTGTCTTCCCAATGATGCTGTATTCCAGCATCTCGACTGTATCTCTCAGAGAGGCTGTTTACTCTGCCACTTACTGTTCCACCATCTTCCCGGAAGCCCTGTTCCCACTTTTTCAATGATAAGACACTCAGAACTCAGACTTCCCATAGTGATTAGCAGGTTGTAAACCTAAGTGGATTGCAATTTTTCTATTGTATTTTGAATAGGTTTAATCTAACTTGGTTTTTATATGTAGCTGCATTGTTTTGTATTTTGGGAGGAAAACATAGAGGAAAGAAAAAGATGTCTTTTTTGCTGTTTTAAAATAAGTAATGTAAAATTTACCACTTTATTTTTAGGCATGCAGTTTAGTGGAATTAAGTACATTCACATTGTGGTACAACCATCACTACTATCCATTTCAGAAAGAAAGACATCTCACACTTAGCATAATCTTACCCATAGCAATAGAACTCTTTTTGATATTGTAGTCATTCAGAGGAAATGATAGGTCCTGCTTCAAACGGTTCAAGTCCCCTCCATAGGAAGTGCCTGTTCTGTTCCCTAAAGTACCACTTAGCACCAGAGACCAAGGACCAGTCTGGTTAAACCATTAGTCTATCCTTTTTTTAAATGAGAGATTACACTGCTCATCTTTTGAAAGCCACAAATACTTTCAGGAAAACATATATAATCTCTCTTCAGATTATGCTCATCCATGACAGTTAATTACAATTTTATGTTGACTCTGACAGGCTGCACTACTGAGCAAGTTTTCACACAGTCTTGATGGGAAAAAAAAATAGAGGAGCACTGGGTGTGCTGGTGCATGCCTGTAACCCCAGCACTTGAGAGGCTGAAGCAGGAAGATTGCCACAAGTTGAAGCCAGCCTGGATTCCATAATGAGTTCAGGCCACAGTGAACTACCTAGCAAGACCCTGTCTCAAAAAACCAACGAAAGAAAGAAAGAAGGAAAGAAGAAAAGAAAGAAAGAGGAAAGAAAGAAAGAAATAAAGAAAGAGAGAGAGAAAGAAAGGAAGGAAAGAAAGAAGGAAGGAAGGAAGGAAGGAAGGAAGGAAGGAAAGAGGGAAGGAAGGAAGGAAGGAAGGAAGGAAGGAAAGGAGGGAGGGGAGAGGGGGGAGGGAGGAGCAAAGACACTGATTAAAAGGACTGACTATGTCCTCCATATGCAATAAGAATTAATTTCTGCATTGTAAATGGCATTGTTAAATAAAATTTACTCATGGCTATTGGTTTGGACTGAGCTCCTGTGCTAGGCCCAACAGAATAAACCCAAATGGAATCATTCCTGCTAAAGTTCCACACCACCAAGCCAAAATTAAATTACATATCTGACTTCCTGAGAAAGGAAAAGAGATAGCAGTCCATCTCTCAATAGGCTAACGCTACACCCTGTATGATAAGGAAGTCACCTCTGTTTTAAGCTTTACAAGGAAAATAACTTTGAAAGGATTAATCTGTTATCTGGCCCTGCTTGTGCTCTCCTCAGCACTATTCTGCCTATAAAATGAACCTCCTCCACTCAGTTCACTGAAACACATCCTATTTTACAGAAGGAGGTGTTGACTGATTCTAGAATTGCAAATAAAAGCCAATTAAGACCTTTAGACTAAATTTGTTATAATTTTGCTATTTGACAGCACTCATTGCAGAAACCCTAAGGATTAACAAAGAGATAATTGATCCATCATTTGTCTGCCTTTTAAAACACACATAACTGTTTCTTGGTTGGCTGAATTTAGCAATCTTTCCTGTCAAGTAAGGGTCCAAGCTGCCTTTTAAAAATTAAACTGAACAAATTAACATTCCTCAGAGCTTTTAGTGTAATCCATTTTACACTCAATAGCCCACGGATTTAACCTGCTGTGTGAGGGCCATACCTGGCTTCCAGCACTCGCTGGAAATAATATATTATAATCATCATCATGCCAATATACTAAAAGTTGTTGGTAAGCACGCTTCAATTTTCCCTAGAATTAAATGAGATGATGGTATTATAAACTGTATGAAAATATTTTTCTGTTTCGTCATTCTAACTTGTAGTCCCTGATAAAACAGAATAATGTCTAGAACCACAAAAATAATTATGAAGACTGAATACTTAAGTACAAAACGATAAAAAAGGAAAGGTTTTTCTCCCTGTGTTTTGTTTTCTGCCCAGAGGTTTAAGTCATTTTCTTAAACAAAATGTTGTCTCTGACCAAAGCAACTGTGTACCCAAACACTGATTATCATCAGTATTTTAAAAGTCTGGCATCATCTCAATTGGTTTTGTTACTCTCACAAAACAGGCAACTGAGCCTGTTATAGCCTTGGATTTCAACAAGGTGAACTTGTGGAAACAATAGGAAATCATTAGCATGATTAGGCATAGATTTCCCCAGGAATACAGCATTGTACAGAGAGTAGTCAGAAAGCACATTTTCGTTTAAATCTTGGGAGTTTCTTTTTTATTGTCACAAAGATTCGTTTTTAGGATTACACACCCATGAGAGTGCTGCCGAAGTGCAGAATGTAAGTGTGAGAAGAAATCATACAGGTCATCCCTAAGCCTTCATTTCCAAGGAAATTGAGACTCAGAGATGAAGAGTGGCCTGATCAGGTCACAGCCAGTGGGAATCAGAAGGGAACTCAGATTCACTGTGTGAGCTCTTTTAATGAACCAGTCTTCTGATCATCAATTTGATCTCAGCATTTGCACAGCTCAAATCTCAGCAATCAGGTAGGGTCAGCCCTGGACCAGCTAGTGCATCCTGCTGTAGTTTAAGATCATCTAGTTACTTATCCATTGCAACCTGCTGCAGTCTGTGGATGTCTTAGGGTATACCTCAAATGTTCATATGCTAGAAACTTGTCCTCCAGTGTGACAATGTTGAAAGGTTGGGGAACCTTTAAGAAGTGAGGCCTAGAGGAAGGTAATTATGTCATTAGGGGTCCTATACCCTGAAGGAATGCATGTACATCTTTTCAGTTCCCCAGTTAGTTTCCACAGGAGGCTTCCATTGCCAGCACTGTGAAGCCATTCACCCACCATGACACCTCAGCAGAACTGAGAAAATGTTAGTGCCCTGCTCTGTACTCTTATAGGAGCAAGGAGTATGTGTATATATACATTTATTTTTAAAATATTTGTAAAATTGACAATCAGTGAAATTTAGCCCAGAATGGCACCAAGTATCTACATCTTCTGTCCTGGAATTCATTGGACACCACAGATATCAAGGAGCTTTAGAACCACATGTAAACAAATCTAAGAAGGGAATCTTTCCCAGCAGCAAAGCCCCACTAAGACTAAACGGGAGCCAAAAGGGATGAATGCTCCCCCTTACACCCTCTGGGAAACAATCTGGGAAGTATTCAGTAGGCCTCAAAGAGTCCAACTGAGTCTTCATTTCCCACAAACTTAGTAGTACCCCTTACACTGGTTTTCCCCCTTTTCCCTTTGCTCTTCCCACTCACTGGATTCAATTGCTTCCCAAATAAACCACCTGTACACATATCCTTGTCCTTGGTTTTGTGTTCAGGAGCACTAAGCTAGCCATTTATTAGCTCTGTGAACCCGGACTGTTGTAAGAACCAAGGAATGGACATATACAGAAGGGCCTGACCCAGGATCAACACTTCCTATGGTAGTCCTATCTTGATTATGCCATTGCTCTACTTGCTTAGGCCAAATCCCTGGGAACCATCTTTCTGCCTCTGGTCCCTCATTCTACACAAACAATTATGCAGCAAATCCTCCAATCTCAATTGTTAAAATATGTTCAAACACCCTCCCCCACACATGCCTCACAATCTTCATATATATCAACCTGGTCAACAACATCATTACTTCTACCATTGTTTCAGTAATAGCTTCAAACTATTCTCCTTGGTGCTACATTTACTTCCCTAGATTTCCCTTCAGGACAGCAGTTGTTGTTGTTGCTGGGCTTTTTTTTTTTTTTTTTTTTTGTATGTCATTTCATTTCTTCCCCAATGCTCCTCAGACACGTCCCCATTCAGAGTGTGACCAGTC
>RJWM01023674.1:0-31645 GCA_004363535.1 Dasyprocta punctata
ACAGGAGTCCATGCAGTGCTGCTCAGGCTGCCTCCCACTTACCGTCCACCTGCCTTAGCCTTCCGAATAGCAGAGGTTATGGGCATAAGCCCCAACTCTCAGCAAGGGTCCGGCCCCCCTCCATCTCTCTTTCTTATCCCCTCAATTGGCTTTAAATAATGCAAACTGGCCTAGCCAGGTGCTGATGTGTAGTCTTTGAAACAAGGCGGCAGGTCAGTGTTACTCCACCCCCTGGCTTCCAAAATGCAGCTATGTGTGTATATGTGTGTGTGTGTGTGTGTGTGTGTGTGTGTGTGTGGTGGGGAGCCACACTCCATGCTGTTGGCTGGGATCCAGCCTATGACTCCCTAGGGCATAAAAAAAATTACATATCAGAGCTGAAGCACCGACCCCAAAACATTAGCTACTACCTTGAATTGTTATGCAGATTACGCTTTCTGCATAGCCTTCTCTCTGTATCTTGCAGAGGCGATTTCAGGCCTCCTACCTAGCCCAGCTCATAGCACTCATGTACTTCTTGCCATTCACACAGTCATTCATCCCTAAGCCAGTCCTGGCTTCATGAATAAAACCCGAGTTCGGCCCTGAGTGAGGCCTTTGGTCCAGTTAGCCATCATCCTAGCTGGACTTACGACCCCACTGGCTCCCCACAACTACAAATATGCCTTAGTGCCTTTATTCTCGCCATGGGTTGCACTGGAAATGGTAGATTGGAATTAACTCGTTAGAATTCCAGTAACTTTTCCATGGGATTACAAATGTAAACTTCTTGGACCAAGCCAAAGACCAGGAAGAGCTCTCAATAGGGCTCCTGGCAAATACCATTCTGCTTTCTGTCTTCATGATTTTGGCTACTCTGGTCCCTCATGTAGATGGCATCATACAATATTTTCCTCTTATAACGGTCTCACTTCCCTTACCAGAATGCAAAGTTCACTGGATTTGCTGTGGTTGGAATTTGTCCCCTGAGTTCATGTGATGGAAACTCAAGCCCCAGTGCAACACCCCTGAGACAAGGAACTGTAAGTGGTGACCTGGTTAATGGAGTGAGTTCCTGATAAAGCGAGGAGTTGGCGCCCACCTTTCTCTCACATGTGTGCGGTCACCATGCAGTCAGAGGCGAGGGCACAGCAATGTGGCTGGGACAGTCAGGCAAAATCTCTCAGCTGAGGACGCTTGTTAACCACAGGTGCAGAACGGCAGCCCTGAAGCCTGACAGGGGATCAAGCCCTGCCCTGCACCTGGTGCCGAACTTCTGACCCGAGAGCACGCTGAACCTGGCACCTGACATCGATCTCCTAGCACGAGCTCAAGCGAGACCACCTGGCTCCACTGTCAAAGAAACTGTAAAAGGACGCAGCCATCAATGTGGGGGTCATTGCCCTCTTGTCCTTGCAGTGGTCAGTTCTGCTTGCAGGACATAGCTTTTCTCTTCCTTCAGAGCACCCTTTTCTCCCTGAGCACTGCTTTTGTGTTTCTTTTGCTTTATCTTATTTCTGCCCTAAAATAAACAGTAATGTTTCACATTCACTAGTTGTCCTGACCAATTCATTGATCAGGACACATAGGAAACCAGAAAAGACTGCTGGTCCCTACCGTACCTGACAACCATGTGACAGCTCCTGCCATATGAAGGACACAGCAAGAAGGACGTCACAAGATGAGGTTCATTCATGTCGGTCTTCTCAGCCTCAGAACTGTGAGTCACTCGGGGTGCAGTGTGAGCTCAGATACAGTAGCTGAGAGGCAGAGGGGAGAGGACAGTTAGTTTGAGGCAGAGCTGAGCAACATAGGGATTCCTGGTCTCAAAATAAGTCATTAAATTAAAATTGGGCCGGGGATGATAGCGCACTCCTGTAATTCCAGCACTCAGAGGCAGGAGGATTGCTGTGAGTTCAAATCAAGGCCAGCCTGGGCTCCACAGTGAGACCCTGTCTCAAAAAACACAACAACAACAACAACAAAGCCAAAACAATAAATTAAAAAGATTGTTCAGAACTCTGAACAAAATAACTTCCATTGTTTGAAAATTACCCAGTGTGCGGTTTTGTTTTGTTCTGCTTCATTTTTGTACTGGGGATTGAATCCAGGGCCTTTCTACTGAGTTATATCCCCTGCGCTTCTTCTTATTTCAAGGCAGAGTCTTGCTAAGTTGCTGAACTGCTCAGGTTGGGCTCAAACTCTCCATCCTCAAACCTCAGTCTCCCAGAGTGTGGTATCACAGACGTGTGTCATCAAGCCGGCCACCAGGTATTTTGTTATGGAGGCGACCGACGGTGGCAGTGGCGCTGCTGTGTGTCCCGCCTTCCCCACCCTGGGGCCCAAGCAGCACCCTGATCCAGAGGTCATCACGATTTCCAAGGACTCTTGCTGACCCTGGACTGCGCTGCTGACCCTTCCAAGGCGCCCAGCAGCCCCTCGGGTTAGGAGTTTACTCTCAGTGTCTGGCATGGTGAACTCAATAGAACGGTGCTGGGGTGGGGAGGAATCCTAATGGCATGAAGAGTCACGGCAGCCTTTACCATCCACACATTGATAGATTCGTTTCCTCTCGGGAGACTTTCATCTTGTTTTTAGCTTGACATGGTGGAGGCCAAGCTGCCATGAACACGATCTTTGTATGGATGTCCCTGTGATTTGAACAGCTTGTTACCAAAAGTTGAATTACTGGGTTGAAGGTACTGCATATACATTATAATAGTTCCTGCCTTTTATACTACAAGATTTTCTAATTCCCACGTATAACCAAGAGCAGGTATTGTTAATGTTTTATTTTTAAATTTAGTTTTAGTTTTTTATTTTATGTCAGGCAACAAGGCCTATGAGAGGCCATTTGTTGTGAGCAGGGCGGAAGCCATCTCGTGCTTCTGTCTGATTCTAAATTTGCTTTCGGAGTCTAAACCCACCTGTGACAACCGTACTACTGTGTGCCTGTGTGATAACACGTGTGGTGGCCAGGCAGGGTGGTAACCATATTGCCTGCATGCCAAAAGCACTTACTTTGTGAATCCTGTCAAACTTATAAAAATACATTCCCTAAAAATATGTATTTTTATCATAAAGAAATATTTTTACCACCATCAGATTAGCACATGTTATTTGTTCTAAAATGTGCTGTAAAAATTAGCACATGTTGTTTGTATCAGATTTTGCCATGAGCTCCCTCTCTGTCTTGCTGTGACTGTGATAAATGTTCATTAAATGGTTGCATTTGGGAGCTGGCTTGACTTTTGGGATCTTTGTTTGGCAAATGGGACAACTGCGTTTGGCTCCTCCGATCCCCAGGGTCGCCTGGGGCAGTCATGGTTTTTATTATATTCTTTATTTTGTTTTTTATTAGTAGGTATTTATTGAAAAGCAACTACTTTCACTTCATGGAGACAAACAAAAACAAAACACATCGGTTACAAGAGTAATAAAATAGTGATAAATCTCATCACAAAATTTACAAAACCTCTATACAGAAAACTAGAAAACATGACAGAGACATTAAGGATTTCAAGAAACATTTTAAGGTGAAACACTTGAAGATAACAGTTTTCCAAAAACTGATCTAATAATCTAATTCTAATAATCTGATCTAACAATCTAATTCCAGTTTTTTTTAAATTGGCAGTCTTTTCTAAAATTGATATGAAAATCCAAAAGACTTGAAATCATTAACATACCTTTGAAAAGGAAGAAAAACTTTGAAACTTTGGAAGGCTGGCATGACATTTATAGAATTAATATACATTTATATCTTATTTACCCTTTCAGTTTCTCACAGTAGGAAGACAGTACAATGCTTACACAAAAGTCTGTGATTTATTTCACTTATGAGTTTGGACTCAAGTTGGAGACTTTACCCTTTTATGGTTCAGTAACACTCTATTGTATTAAAAAAAAAAAAGCACATCTTTTTATCCATTCCTTGGTCGATGGCATTTGGGTTGTTTCCAAGACTTTGCTTTTACAAATTGTACTGCTATAAACATGTGTGCACATATATTGCTGTGGTATGTTTTTAATTTGACCCAGAAGAAGAGTGGCTGGATCAAATGGGACCTCTAGCCCTAGTTTTTTGTGTAATTGCCATGCTAATTTCCACAGTAGGTACACCAGCCTACACTCCCACCAACAGTGGAGAAGGGTTTCTTTTCCCCCACAGCCCCTCCAGCATTTGTTGTTGGTTGATTGCTTGATGATAGCCATTCTTTCTGGGGTGAGGTGGAATCTCAGTGTTGTTTTAATTTGCATCTCTTGAATGACCAGTAATATTGAACATTTCTTCATATATTTATTTGCTGTTTGTGTTTCTTCATCTGAAAAGTGTGTATTCATCTCAAATGCCCATTGGATCTCTAACTTTGGAATGTCTAATTTTTTTGAGTTCTTTATATGTTTATGATAGTAATCCTTTGTCTGAGGTACAGCTGGCAAACATGTTGGTTGTCTCTTGACTCTGTTGATGCAAAAGCTTTTCAATAAAATGAGATCCCAATTGTTGCTTCTTTGTGATAGTTCCTGTGCAATCTGGGTTTTATTCATAAAGTCTTCGCCTACCCCAATGTCTTCGAGAGTTTTACCTATTTTATCTTCCAGCAAATTAATGTTTCTGTTTTAATATTTAGATCTTTGGTTCATTTTGAATTTAGTGCATGATGAAAGATATTGTCCAATTTTAATCTCTGGCATGTGCAAAGCCAGTTTTTCCATTTATTTAAGAGACTTTCTTCCAGTGAATGTGCTTGGCATCTTTGTCAAAGTTAAGGTGCCTGAGTATGTTTGTAGTTGTTTCTGCATCTTCTAATCTGTTACATTAGCCTCAGGTCTTTTTTTTTTTTTTTAATCTAGTAGCTTTATAGTATAATTTCAAGTCAGGAATTGTGATGCCCCCTGCCTTCCTTTGTTACCCAGAATTGCCTTTGCTGTTCTAGGTCTCTTCTGGTTCCAAATGAATTTTAGAATTGTTTTCTGTAATTCTGTGGGATATACTTTTGGAATTTTGATTGGGATTGCATTGAATCTGTATAACAGTTTTGGAAGTATAGCCATTATCACTATATTGGTTCTTTCTATCCAAGAGCAAGCGATACCTTTCCTTTTTCTGATATCCTTTTCAATCTCCCTTTTCAGAGTACTGTAGTTTTCAATGTAGAGGTCTTTTACATCCTTCCTTAGATTAATTCCTAGATATTTCATTTTTTTGGATACTATTGTGAAAGGTGTTGTTTCCCCAATTTCTCTCTCAGTGAGTTTGTTATTCATGTACAGGAAGGCTACTGACTTTTGAGTATTGACTTTGTATCTAGCTGCACTACTGAATTTGTTTATTAAATCTAGCAGTCTTTTATTAGAGGTTTTGGGGTCTTCTTTACAGATTATCATGTCATCCACAAATAATGATAACTTCTCCCTTTCCTAACATTATTCCTTTTATTTTTTTCTCTTGTCTAATTGCTCTGGCTAATGTTTCCAGAACTATGTTGAATAAGAGTGGAAACAGTGAATATTCTTGTCTTGTTCCTTGCCTTGTTCCTGGCTTTAGAGTGAGAGTTTTCTGTTTTTGTTCATTTAGTATAATGTTGGCTGTTGGTTTGTCATAGATGGCTTTTATTAGATTGAGATAAAGACTGTCTATTCCAGTTTTCTGTAGGGTTTTTATCATGAATGGGTGCTGGGCTTTGCAAAAGCTTTTTCTGCATCTATTGAGATGATCATATGGTTTTGGTCCTTATTCTTTAATTTCTAGTAATGGTTAACACTTTCTTTCTTTCTTTCTTTCTTTCCTTTTTTGAAACAGGGTCTTGCTATGTGGTTCAGGTTGAGCTTATACTCACAGAGATCTTCCTGCTTCAGTTTCTTGAATGCTGGAATTACAGGGATGTGCCACCATACCCAGCAAGGTTAACTTTTAAAAAAAATCTTTTTAATTTCAGTCTCCAATTAAATGAACCAAAAATTGTAGATGACGGCATCTTTTGGTTAAAGATGAATGAACAGATGCTACACAGGCAAAAGGAACATATTTTATAGTTTTAATGTTTGTATTTTGGTTTTTGGAAACAGGTTTCACTAAGTAGTCAGGCTGGCCTTGAACCTGGGTTCCTCTTGCCTCAGCTTGCTGAGTGCTGCGATTACAGGCAGGTGTCACCAAGCTTGGCTCCACTTTCTTCTTTTAACATTTGATTGACTTAGAATTCTAATGAATGTATTTTTCCAAATGGTTAGTTAGCTGTTTAGTCACATTATTCACTGAGTAATTCATTGTTTCCTCCCATGATTTGAAGTACTACCTTTCATATATTTTCAGTCCTGTACTCTTGTCTCATTTTTCTTTCCTCAGATTTCTTGCTATTCTTCCCTGTTTGTTCTAGCACAGTAGTTCTCAGCCTTGGCATGGCTGGTAACTGTCCCGGGAGGCTTAATAAACACCAATCCCTTCAGCCCCAGAGGTGCCCTTTAATTGCCTGGGAGAGGAACGTGGAGCTCCCTGATGATGTCAGGTGCAGCCAAGGCTGAGTGCCATTTGGCAGGAGGAGCTTCCGAATTCTTTGTTCCACTCCTGTTATGATTTTGGTTTGCATTATGTTGAATTACAGATTAACTTTTTTTTTTTTCTTTTCGTCTTTTTTGAGACAGGGTCTCCTATGCAGTTCAGGCTGGCCCTGGGCTCACTTTGTAGCCCAAACTGATCTCGAACTTGCAATGATCCTCCTGCTTCAGCCTCCCAAGTGCTGGGATTACAGCTTTTAGATCAACATTTTTATTAGTACACACTTGCCACACATACTGATCACATTCATCATGGGGAGTTTGTAACTGTACACAATATATCTTAATTCTTTTTTCCTGCCTTTCAACCCTCCTTCCCCTGCCTACTTTTTAATTTAATTTTATTTTTTGTCTTTTCGAGACAAGGTTTCACTATGCAGTTCAGGCTGGCCTTGGACTCACTTTGTAGCCCAGGCTGACCTTAAACTCACATTGATCCTTCTGCCCCAGCCTCCCGAGTGCTGGGTTACAGGAGTGTGCCGCCACACCCCGATGTGTATTCTAGATAGCAGTCCTGTACGAGGAACAGCTGGCAAAATTTTTTCCCACTTTGGGGTGTCTCTTCACTTCGTTGGTTGTTTCCTCTGCTGTGCAAAAGCTTTTTAATTTGATGTGATCTTGTTTGTTGATTCTTTGTATGAATTTCAGATTAATTTAGATATGATAGACACTGTTATAATACTATATCTTGCTATTAGATTTAATACTGTTCTTTGGGTGAAAAAAAATCAAAAATAGACTTTGGGGGAGGCTATGGATGAATTCCATTTCCCCAAAATTCATGTGTTGATGCCTAAATCTCTTGTGTGGTGTCCCAGGAGAGGGGGCCTCTGAGGTGTTTTCAGGTTATGAGGGTGGGGCCCTTCTGGGAGAGATTAGTGTTCTCATCAGACACCGGCTCTGCCAGGCACTGTGAGCTGGGACTCCCAGGTTCCAGAACTATGAGAAACAAATTTCTGTTGTTTAAATCATTCAGGCTATGGTTATGTTACAGCAACCCAACTGCCTAAGTCTGCTGATTTAAAGGAAAAGATAAAATGAAGGAACTTTGGGAAGGACTTGGGGTAGCTCACAGGTGTGAAGGAAAGCTTAAGAACCAGATATGGGAACAGGAAGAACTAGAGCAGCTGAAGGGATGCGGAGCCAGGCAAACGCAGTGCTATTTATACTACCCTGCTCGAGCAGCTTTCCAACTTTAAGATGTTTTGCTTTCATCTCAGATGCTGAAAATGGATCCAGGGGTCCTTCTTGAGTAGGTTGGTTGGTTGTGACAAACCTGCACACAGTAGGGAGAGGAACCTAAGAAATGGAATCGGTTGTTTCAGAAGCCAGATCCTGGATACTAAAGATGGTAACAATGACAAGTATAGAAATAGACATACCAAACCCCAGGATGAATGAGACATTTTCTTCATCTAGGTTTTCTTAGTGTTTTATAGTTTTTAAAGCTTTAATTTGAACATTACTTATTTAGCTAATTGTTAAGTATTTTATGCATTAATATATCATATATACTATATGTGAAATAGCTAAGCTGAGCTACTTAACATATGCATTACCTCACATAATTATCATTTTCTGTGGTGACAACACTTAACACCTATTGTCTTAGTGATTTTTAAGACTATGATACAGTGTTAATAATAGTCACCATGTTGTACAATAGATCTCCAGAATTTATTCCTCCTACCAAACTGAATTTTTTTGTGTGCTTTGAGCAGCATTCACTTCTATTATAAATACATAATTTATTATTTTAAAATATTCTTCTATTGGGCTGGGGTTATAGCTCAATGGCGTAAGTGCCTGCCTGGCAAACACAAGGTCCTGAGTTCAATTCCTGGTACCAAAAGAAAACCCCCAAAAAACTTCTATTATTGTTTTACAAGATATTCTTTATTTGAAATCAGCAGTTGATATGGAATTTTTAATATAGAATTTTATTATATACTGTTATGGAACATTTAGATGAATGTGAGTTTTTCATCCTAAGATTTTTTTTTATTGTGGCACTGGGGATTGAACCCTAGGCCTTGCTCAGGCCTGACAAGTATTCTACCACTGAGCTACAACCCTAGCTTCTCTATGCAATTTTATCACTTGTGTAGGTTTCTGTATCTACCATTATAGACCAGATGTGGGACACTTCTACAGCCGCCTCCTTCCTTTCTCACCCCAGGCCCTAACTGTTAATAATCACTTGCTTAGCTGCCCTTCATTTCTAAAATTTCATCTTTCACCATGGCTTATGTAATGGAATCATACAGTCTATAACTGTGTTAGGGTTCTCTAAGGACGAGACTCAGTACGAAATGCATGCATTTATGCAAGGGAATTATTAGAAGGGCTTACAGGATCGGAGGTGAGAGGGTCCACAGTGGCCACCAGTGTGCTGGAGAGGCCAAGGACCTGGGACACAGGTGCTGATCCCAACAAGATGGAAGTCTCAGATTAAGATGGGATCAAGGATGCAGAACCAGTCAAAGGTAAAGCATCTGGAAGCTACTACAGAGTCGCTGGTGGAAGTCTGCATTGTAAGGCTGGAGACTGAGGTCTAAAGGCAAAGAATGGATCTCTTCTGAACGGGAAGACTCTCTTCTTGTTTTGTTCTGTCCAGGCTACAAGCCCATTGGTCGGTGCCATCCACATCCACCCCCACAGAGGTGTCCCTGTCAAACTCCCACAGACACACCCTGCACTTTACTACTCTGCTGGGCAGTTCCTGCTCTTGTCAAGTGGACAAATCACAGTTAATGATCACAGTAACCTTTTGAGGTTCAGTTATTTTGCAAACATAATTCCCTGAAAGTCTGTCCACATTGTTGCAAGTTTCAATAGTTTATTCCCTTTTATGCTGAATTACATTCAATGGTATGCATGTGATTCCAGTTTAAATGAACCTTTTAAACCAATGCTGCAGACTAAGGACTGAGTAGAAACTATGTTAGAAGAAGAGCTTGTTGGTTCAATGACTTTGATTTGCAGCCAGACTTTGGAGAACACACTACGAGGAAAGGGAGACAAATCATCTCAGAACTTTCTGAATGCTCTTGATCACAGCTTGCACTACACAGAAGAAGGGAGTTTATTCCAAGACAGTTTAAATGTCTCTCCTAAGGGCAGTCAGTGTCTTATCCCAAGCCAGCGCTGCAAACTGTCCTTTGGCTACTTGAGTCAATAGCTCAGTTTCATATTTTGTTTTGCAAATTGCCTTTTAACCTGATAAAAACCAGATAACTGACTCCCACTTAGAACCATGAAAAGTCTGGTCACCCCTGCACTGCCTCACTTGACTGTGCCACTTCTGATGCTCCATTTGTCCTTACCTCTTGTACTTTTGGACATCTTTTCCTGGGAGTTCCCCTTGTAATATGGCTCCTTGGGCCCAGGATGTCTGGTCGTAGTCCACTAAGTGGATAAAACTCCAAACCCAGGCTTTGAAGTCTCCTAGACTACACATTTAGACTGAAATTCCTATACTAAGAATTATGAATGTTTTGTTTTTACTTCTATTATAGATACAAGTCAGCATGTTTTATGCATATTATTAATTAATCATAATCCAATCATTCATAGTCACAATATGAATCATAATTTAAACTGCTGACCTCTGTGCAATCTCATAAAAATTCAGAACATTCTGAGAATTGAAAATGAGATTAAATACAGCAATGAACACAGAAAGTAAACAGCATCTTTTTCCTTTAAGGAAATGAAGCAAGATCTATACCACATCTAATGATAGACTCTGGGATAGACACGAGAGATAGAGATAAAAAAATCGCTTTGCTCCCAGAACTGTAATAAGGGCTTTGCATAGCACCTCTGTTAATACATATGAGAGACCAAGGTTCAAGAGATCCCTCTAGTAGTAAGCGCTGCTACTGAGTTTCTAGCCAGGTGTGGCCTGATATAAAACCCCTGCTTTTCATCTCACACATATTCTGCAGGAGTCCATAGTCCGGGAGAATTAGTCTCTGCACTCTTTTCAAGAATCATCACACATTGTACAGGTATTAGAAGTTTTTTGATTGCCAGGAGTAAAACAAAGCTAATAGTCAGACAAAATGGTATTTTTTTCTCTCACGAAAAAGAAGGGCAGGGATATGGTGGGGGTCTCCAGCAGGGTGTCAGTCTCCTCTCCTCCTGCACTGGCCTCTCTTTCCCACATCGGGCACTTGGCTGTCATTGTCTCTGTCACTGCAGTGACCCATCTGGGACCTGAGCAGCAAAGAGCTCTCTTTCCAAATTCAGCTGCAGCTGGGTGAAATTGGGGGCAGGCCTTCTACCTCGGGTCACGTTCCCATCCCTGGCTTGATCACTGATGATAGTGATGTGCTTACTGGATACCCAAATCACACTCCTCCCCTCCCCAGGCTTGGGGACATAGCTGGTTTCCAGAGAAAGTAGGAGGGCAGGTAGGGCCAACAAAGACCATGAAAAGTGGGTGCATCAGTTGATGTAAGGGTTGGGCTGTGGCCCATACTAAATATTTTGGGTGATTTGCATACTTGCTTTTCAGGTGGTGGATTATCGTGGGTCTTATTATAGACAAAAGAGTCATGAGTTTTAGGGAAGTTGCCTGGCTGCTGAGACAGTCTCTCCCAGGACAGCACCTTCATAGGCGCCTACATTTCAAACTCACTTTCTTCAATAGGTGCTTTGTTCATTGGCTCAGGGGGATTTACACACATTGAACACACTCACCCAAGCCTATTATGCAAATCATTTAGTTCACAATAAAGGAAATAAATCCTGGTCACCACACTGCTTGTACCTACCTTCAAACTAACCAGAAGAGTGAATAATTCAATAGGACATTCTGTGATAAGCAGGGAGGAGAAAGGAATTAAAAGGCAGAGACAGTGGGCGTGATGATGCACACCTATAATCTCAGCATTTAGGAAGCTGAGGCAGGAGGATCATCGTGATTTCGAGACCAGCCTGGGTTACTTAGTGAGTTCAAGGGTGGCCTGAACTACATAGTGAGATCCCCTGTCTCAAAAAACAAACGAACAACAACAACAATCAAAAAATAAATAAATAAATAAAAATAAAAAAAACCCCAAACAAACAAAAAAACAAACCAAAAGGCAGGGACAAGGCACAATAACATTTCCTTGCTTCTCACAAATTGCCAGCCTGCAATAGCATCTCAGCCTGTGTTTGTCCCCCAGCCCCCATCTCTGATCTCTGGTTGCCGTAGTTTTACCACTGGCTAATGATATAGGGGAACGATCTCAGTGGGAGACCTCTAAATGATATAGGAAAAACTATCTCAGACCTCCAAATGATATAGGGGAATGAAACTCCCAACCTACTGTATGTCCAGCATGAGTTCGTGTTCTCTAAAATCGAAGAATGAATTTTAGGAACAACGGAGGTAAAAGCAGAATATATTTCTTGAGAGAAAGAAAGCTTCTGTCTGAGAGAGAGAGAGACAGAAGGGGTCCCGAGTGGGTTGCCAAAGACTCTGTCTTTTCTAGTGACTTTTATAGAGTAAAACCATGATGGGAAAAACTGGGAACTCGAAAGGCAGATGAACTTGAGGTGGGACAGAACTGTGGTCAACCAATAAGATTAATTGTTTAGGTAAAATTGACCAAATCAAGGACAAATGGGGAAGCGAGTCATGCAGTAAGCAAGCATTCTTACGGATTAGGGGATTGGGATGGTAATTCCTGGCTTCTCATGATGATCCACCCCTAATCCCTAATGTTTATACTTAGGGTGTGGTTGCATTTGTTTTGTTTTCTGTCTTGAGATCTGGCCTTACAGCAAGAGGTGTGTATCTCTTCCAAGGTCACAAGATATCTGGTCCTCTGTACTGGTTCCTTTGAGGGCCTAGCCCTGTCTGACTGTCTAACTCAGTCACCTATAACACTACTACATTCCTACTGTGTGGGCTCATTCATCAATACTTCATGCATATTCTTTTGTTAACAACTTGGTTAGCTAAAGGCTTGATTCTTGCAAAAGTTTCCAAAACAACATACACCTCATTTCCTCCCACAAGGCTGCTTTTACTAGATAAAAACAATAGCAATCATTAATAAATGGTTAGGAGATAGTAGCACTCTTTTTTTTTTTTTTCAGTGCCTGGAATCAAAGCCAGGACTTCCTGCAAGCTAAATACTCTGCCACTGAGCTACACCCCTAGACTCATAGTGGCACTTTTTTTTGTTGTTGTTGTTTCTAACACAATGTTTAAAAGTTTTCAATTGAAAATTTTAAATACAATTCTTGTTTTGGCAAGGAAATATATCTACATTTTAAAAAGTTAAATGGTTCTTTGAAAGCTTTATTATGAAAATAGCTGTTCTCATCTTTCCCTACCCCTGATTCCTAAGACCAAGAAGTAAATACTTTTAGCATTTTCTTGGACTACTTTTCTCTGAATTTCCAAATGACAGGCTTATACTGCTTTTTCTTGATAAGTGAATTGTAGATCTATTTTGGCTTCCTTCTACAGAGGATGGGGTTGTAGCTCTTTTGCAGTTTGTTTCTACCCCATAATACCCTTCAATTTGACCTGTCAGAGAATTGGCACATATTTTCTTAATTAAATTTCACTTAAAGTTTATATAAGTGCAGCTATAAGCATGTTATATGCAAATAGTAAACATAGTGATCTTTTCTTGTATATTTTTCCCATGAATTTTTAGTAGCTCATACCCTCTAGTAGCATTTTTATTTTATTTTTCCCCCTTTTCGTTAGTATAAGTTTGTGATACACTCATCATGGGAAATTGCTATATATGGTATTGTGTCTTGATCCTTTTTACTTCCCCTTCCTCTTTTTTTTTTTTTTTTTTTTGTACCGGGGATCGAACTCACAACCTCGCACCTGCCAGGCAGGTGCTTACGCCACTGAGCTAAATCCCCAGCCCTATTTTTTGAGACAGGGTCTCACTATGCAGTTCAGGCTGGTCTCAAACTCACAAGATCCTCCTGCCTCAGCCTCCCAAGTGCTGGGATTAAAGGTGTTCGCCACCATGCGTGGCTTTCCCTTCCTCTTTTCTGCCCTCCTCTTCTTCCCACCTCCCTCCATCCCCCATTCCTCTTCCCATCCCCACACAGTGTCCCTTTTCCTATATTTATTGTTTTGCTCTCTTAAATTATTTATATTTTGGGTGTTTCATGAAAGTGAAATCATGCAATATTTCATTTTCTGTGTTTGATTTAGTTCACTTAGCATTATGGTTCCAAAGTGCATTCATTTTCTGACAACTGACTCAAATTTGTCCTTCATGGCAGAGTAGTACTCCATTGTGTATAAATACCACACTTTCTTCATCCATTCATCTGTTGATGGACAGACAGGTTGCTTCCAAGATTTAGCTATTATAAGTTATGCTGCTACGAACAAGGGCATGCATGTGTCACTGTGATATGATGTCTTTAACTCTTTCAGGGTGATGCCTAGAAGGAGAACAGCTGGGTGGAGTGGAACTTCTAGTTTCAGTTTTTCTGTTAAAATTCCATACTGATTTCTATAATGGTTCTGCTAGCTTACATTCCCACTAACAATGTAAAAGTATTCCTTTTTCCCCTGCAGCCTTACCAGCATTTGTTATTTTTTGATTTCTGGGTGATGGCCATTCTTTCTGGAGTAAGACAAAATCTCAGTGTTGTTTCAACTTGTATTTCTCTAATGTTGTACATTTTTTCATATACTTACTCACCATTTGCGCATTTTCTTTATTTTCTTTTACTTTTTTGGTACCAGGGATCGAACTCATGACCTCACTCTTACCAGGCAAGCGCCTGAGCCACTGAGCTAAATCCCCAGCCCCATTTGTACATTTTCATCGGAGCATTTTTCATGTACTTTATTGGCTATACTTCCCCTCTTGAGAATTGTCTTTTCAGTTTAATTGTGCATTTTTTTTTATTGTTTTTTATTTTGAAGGCCTAATTTTTGAGTTCTTTATATAATCTAGATATTAGTCCTCTCTTTAAGGCATAACTGTCAACTTTTTTCCCCACTCTGTAAGTTTTGTCTTCACTTTCTTGGTTGTTTCTTTTGCTATACAGAAGCCTTTTTATTTGATATCATCTCATTTGTTGATTTTTGGGGTTATTTCTTGTGCTAATGGGATTCCATGCAGAAAGTCCTTGCTTATGCCTATGTCTTTAAGAGTGTTACCTAACTTATCTTTTAACAGGTTGTGTTTCTGTTTTAATACCTAGATTTTTAATCTATTTTGATTTGATTTTAGTACAGATTGAAATATATGGGTCTAGATTCATTCTTCTGCAAGTGGATGATCAGTATTTCCTGCATTTTTTTTTTTGTTTTTGTTTTTGTGGCATCAGGGATTGAACTCACAACCTCATGCCTGTCAGACAGGTACTTAAGTCACTGAGCCAAACTTCTGGCCGTGGTTTTTTGAGGCCAAGCTGGCCTCGAACTCACAATGCTCCTCCTACCTCAGCCTCCCGAGTGCTCGGATTAGAGGCGTGCGCCACCACACCTGGCTTCCCAGCATATTTGTTAAAGAGACTGTCTTTTCTCCAGCATATGCTTTCAGCCCCTTTTTCAATGATCAGATGGCTGAATGTGCCTGGGTTGTTTCTGTACCCTCGATTCTGTTCCATTATCCATGTATCTATTTTTGTGCCAGTACCATGTTGTTTTCATTATTGTATCTTTACAGTATAGCTTGAAATCTGAGATTGTGATAACTCCTGCTTTGTTCTTGTTGTCCAGGATTGCTTTTGGTATTCTGGGCCTCTTCTGATTCCATATAGATGTTAGGATTTTTTTTTTTTTTTTTTACAGTTCTGTAAAGAATAGTGTTGGTATTTTGATTGGCATTGTATTAAATCTAAATAAAATTTTTCACTAATGTGGCCATTTTGCCAACATTGGTTCTGCCTATGCACAAACAGCGAGTATCTTTTCATTCTCTGGTGTCCTCTGTCATACTTTTTTCCCCCAGAGTACTGTGGTTTTCATTATAGGGATCTTTTACCTTAGTGGTTAGGATAGTTCCTAGATTTTTATTTAAGCTGTTGCAAATGTCTTTCTTTTCCTAATTTCATTCTTGGTGGATTCATTGTTGGTATACAGGAGTGTAAATTTTTATGTATTGATTTTGTATTCTGTTACCTTCCTGAATTAATTCTAGGTGACATTTGTTAGAGAGTTTTGGATTTTCTATGTAAAACATTGTGTGTGTGTGTGTGTGTGTGTGTGTATAAAAATAGTTTGACTTTTTCCTTTCCTATATATATTTCTTTTATTTTTTTCTCTTGCTTTATTGCTCTGGCTAAAGTTGTGAGTACTCTGTTGAACAGGAATAGAGAAAGTGGACACCCTTTTCTCATTCCTGATTTTAGAGGAAATGCTTTTGGTTTTTCCTCATTTAGTATGATGTTGGCAGTGGGTTTGTCATTAATGGCTTTTATCAGTTTGAGATAAGGTCTTTTTTTAATTTTAAAAAAGCAAAACAGAAAAAAAGGTTGAAGTAATACAGAATTAAAAAAAAAGTAAGAAATCAATACTAGTCAATATATTACATATTGTTAACTTAGAAGTAGTTGTTCAAGTTACAAAATCTAGGCATAAAAAATAATCAGAGGTCTTTCTATGCCTATGTTTGTCAGGGTTTTATTATGAATAAATGTTGAATTTTTATCAAAGAGTTTTTCTGTATCTATTGGGATGATCATGTGATTTTTGTCTTTGTTTCTGCTTATGTGATGTATTACATTTGTTGAACTATTCTTGTATTCATGGCATAAAGCTAGCTTGGTCATGATCAGGATGTATGATCTTTTTAACGATTTGTTGCATTGTGTTTGCAAGTATCTTGAGGATTTTTGCTTCTGAGTTCATTAAAGAGAATGGTCTGGTTTTGGTATCAGGGTGTCTTAGTTACTTTTCTCTCATTGTTGAGACAAAATACCCGAAGCCCCAAATTAGCAAAGGAAGGGTTTATTTAGCTCACAGTTTGTGGAGGTTTTAGTCCATACTTAGCTGGTTCCAAGGCAGGTTTATGAGGCAGAGGGGCAACACTTCATGGTAGTGGAAGACAGCAAAACAACAAGAGCACAATGGGGCAAAAGGAGGAGCAAGCCTTTTTCCCTCCCTTATTTTGTATACAGGCTACCCACCTCAGGGTGGGTACAGTACTCATACCACCAATGCCAGCACTAGACATTAAACCAATCACAAACTGTAGATTGAGCTGTCCACCGCCCATGACTGTGTGAGGCTTTGGGGGCACATCCAGACACAAACCATAACTCAGGGTAATTCTAGCTTCCAAGAATAAATTTGACAGTGTTCCTTCCTTTTCAATTTCATAGAAGAGTTTGAGGGCATTGGCATTAGATTTTCCCCAAAGTTCTGGTAGAATTCCATGGTGAATTCACTGGGTCCTGTACTTTTCTTCATTACAGTAGTATTTTTTTTTTTTTTTGAATCAGGTTCTCACTTTGTAGTGTAGACTGGCTTTGAACTCACTAAGTAGCCCAGGCTGGCCTTGAATTTGAAGCAATCCTCCTACCTCAGCCTCCCAAGTACTGGGATTATAGACATGTGCCACCACACCTAACCATAGTAGTATTTTTTTAAGGTAAGTGAGACATAAAGGTTTTAACTGTATGAGGCCTGAAACTGTCTATGTTCTACATCATGTCTGATTGATAGACATTCTGGGTGTAATTTTAATTTGTAAAGTAATTTCCTGTCAAATGTAAAGGCATTGTCCCTTATCTTCTAGGTCCCAAAGAAGTTTTACTGTCACTGTAATTCCTGATTCCTGATATGAGACTCACTTTTTAATTTTTTCATTAGAAGCTTTTAGGATCATTTATCTTTGACAGAATATGCACTATAAATGTATATTTCGAATATGTAACACATTTGCATTGTTCAAAATTCAAGAGTATATGAAAGGGTATCAAGTAAAAATCGTCCTCTCACTCCTGTTCTGTAATCATCTATTCTCTTTTCCAGAGGCAACTGGTATTAGACATTTCTGAGGCACACTTTCCAGAGAGATTCTGTGTATAATATATATACACTTTTTTCTACACAAATTGTAACATAATTATCAGATTTATTTTCCAAAGATAGCTCTCTTATACATTCTATCCCACTGTTGTACTTGCAATATGATACTGATCTTTTTTTTCCCCAAAAGCAATGATGCTTACATGGCCTCCCTTGAAAAGGAGAACTGCCTCAGTCAATAGAATACTGTTGTAGTAACATTTTGCCTGTTTCTTGCCTCTGGGAACCTCAAGTTCTACTTTTTTCTTTCTCTCCTTTTTTCTCTTTCTCTTTTCCCCTCTCCTCTCTTCTTCTCTCTTTCCCTTTGTGTATTCATATATATATATATATATATATATGTATATATATATATATATCTCCTATATCTTCCCCTTGAGACTGAATCCAGGGATAAGCTTTTTACTTTTTATTTTGAGATAAGGTTTCTCGAATTTACTCAGGCTGGCCTTGAATTTAGGATTGTCCTGCCTCATCCTCCTGAGTAGCAGCGATTACAGGTGTGCACCACACCTGGAGGAATGCTTGCTTTTTGTATCCAGCTGCCATGCTGGGAAGCCCATGACACAGGGACAGGCTATAGTAGGCAATTAGGTGGACAGCTCCAGCCCATGTCCTCTATTTTGATGTAAACCACAAGTATTTATTCCCACTTTGTTGTTTCATTGTTAATTTCGCTTCTGGTTATCTTTGGTGATTGAAATTTTATGATGATTTTCATGAACTATGTCAGTTCTGTTAAATATTATTCTTGTAATAATCTCTTCAGTTCCTTCTCTTCCCCACCCCACCCCTAGAATTCCTATTTGTTGGATGTAGAATTCTTGCATTGCCCCTTTGGTTTTTGTTTTTTTTTAAATTTTTTATTTTAAAGATAGTAAAATCCAATAAAACATAACATAACAAAGTCAGTCAAAACAAAGCAATAGAACTGGTACAGAACTAAGAAAGATACTATGAAAACAATAGCTACTATAGTATATCTTGTTATTTTCAGACTAGTTGACCTTTCCAACAGGTATAGTAAAATCAAACCAAAACAAAACAAAACAAAAAAGACACAACAAAACCAATAAAAACAGAGTATAAAATAAGGACCAAAAAAAAAAATTAATCAGAATAAAGCAAAACAATGAGAACAATATTGGGCCTCGAAGACAAGACAGAAGAGAATCCCCCATTTTTGCTACACTGCACACTGTCATCTTTCAAAGAGATGCCCAGGCTGCCAGCCCCAGGCCTGCAAAATGAACAAAACAATACTAGCATCCAGTTGTTCTATGTACCTTAGTTGGTATCAATGTAGCCAGACCTCCGAAAGAGCAGGTTGCTTTTCTGGGGGGTGAGAGGGGAGAGGAGATTTGTCCTTGATTCTTGTCCCATGCGCTGGTAGGCTATAGTGGGCGGGGGGCAGAGGCGCATGTTTCTTTTCTTGGGGTCCATGCTGGTTGTGCAGGCCCCAGGAAGGCTGTCTTACTTGTCTGCTGGTTGGAGGTGCTCAGGCCCGGCTGGGCAGGCTCCCGAGAAGCCCATTTCTTTCTCTTCATGGGGTCCACGCTGGTTGTGCAGGCCCCTGGAAGGCAGTCTTCTGGTTGGAGGTGCTCTGCCCCTGTGGTTTTATCTTTAAAAAAATTTTCATTTTTTCAAGCAAATACATTAAACCTTACCTTCTAATTTGTTATTTAATGTCTTTTCAATTTTGCAATCATAATTTAAATATCTAAGGGTGATTTCTTGTTTTCTGATTGTCCTTTTCTCATAGTATTATGTTCTTGTTTTTGGAATAACTTATATTTCTTCCTTATTTGATAATATTTGTGATAGTTTTGAATTTTTTCTTAGCTCTCCATAACACCTATTTGCTAAAGATTAAACAAATTCTTTATTTCTTTATTGAGGTTTTTTTTTTTTTTTTTTTGTACTAGAGATTGAACTCACAACTTTGTGCTTGCCAGATAGGTGCTTGTGCCGCTGAGCTAAACCCCTGGCACAGGGTATTTTGAACAGGGTCTCACTACATAGTTCAAACTGGTCTCAAACTTGAGGCAATCCTCCTGCCTCAGACGTTGGGGTAACAGGTGTACATCACCATGCCCAGCTTTTATTTGCTTCTTGATTTTTCTCTGTCTTCTTAACAGTGGTTCTTCCCATACATATGGTAATTCTTAGACATTCAAGACATGGTATTGAAAAGCAGATCTGAAATTCTAGCATGGGAGAGTGGAGGAGAGGACTAATTAGTGGGTGGAATTCTCTGTAGAGAAATACAGCAAACTTTTTTTTTTTTTTGAGAAATCCTAAGTGCCAACATCTGTAGGTATCTGTCTTATCAGTCTACATGATCTACGAAGATGTAGTGGTTAGATTAAGTATAAATCAGAATGAATCCATTAGCCATAACCAGACCGAAGGAAAATTGTGAGTAGGAGCATTTACTCTGAGACCCTCTTCATTTCCCTTTTAGGATCTATCTCTTTACTAGTTACCATTCTTGTGTGTTTACCATATGTCCAAGTCCTCTAGGAAGTCTTTCCACCAGATCTTGATTTCAAATACTTTCTACCAGATCTTGTTCACACTCAAATGAAAAGCAGCGTGTGAGTGAGGTGCAAATTCGACAGAGGACAAGACGACAAACAGGTCTCCACAGCCAAGAGCAGACTAAAAATAACGGTGTCTTAGGCACCGTGATAGGCAAAGAGCTGGTAATGTATTCACATTTACTCTGGTCCCAATAGAGAGTTGGGATGGTCAACACAGGAAAGTACCAAATATCCAGAAATTCCTCTGAGATCTCTCTGACAACCTTCCAAAACCTTCTTGTGGTTTTTTTCAGGACTTTTTATTGGAAAGAAGTTTCCCCAATTTTAAAACCAAAGTCCAAGTCTTCTCAAAACCTGATTTGTCTAGCACTTCTGTTGGATGTGGTCTCTTGTCCTGGGAAAGCAAACACACTTCAACAGTGAGTCAGTGGTTCCCTCAGATAGCATGCTCGAGTTAATTAGATTAGTGTTAGGTCAGTAATCCCCTCATGAGAAGCAGAAACTCCTTAAATTTTGCTGCTTAATTAAACAAATAAAGACTCTAAAAAGAATTAAGTTTATGCATTTTCTTGTGGCTACTCTGTTGAGGTTGTGTTAAATAAATGACCTATTTGTTTTAGGTTTGGTTCATCTGAAGATTTACTGAAAGAGGGCTGATACTCTCATATCAAACATGTCTTTCTTGGCTTCAAAGGCTCATCTCCTTCCTTTCCATTTCTCTTACATGTTCCTTTTCTACTTTGTTTTTCTTTAGTGATGCTGGAGATGGAAGTTAGGGCCTCACGTCTTGCACATACTGAGCGTGTACTCTACCACCCAGCTACACCTGCAGCCCCATTTCACTTTTTTGGCTTTGACCTCCATTCACACACAGTAGTGCCACTTGTGAGGGTCTCTGTTGGAGGCATCCTCAGGAAAGGGAGAGCATTCCTGAGGGAGGGTTCTCTTGTGCTTTTGCTGCAGTTTGACCATGGGCATGGACCCAGTTTAATGGGTTTATGGATTATGCTTTCCAATGTAAGTAAGATGTTCACCTCATCTATAGATAAGTAGCTAATGATTCCTGCAAAGAAACTGGCTGGAAATTGAGCTAATACAAGCTCAGGAAAGCATGAGAGTGGCCAATGAGGCTGCTTCTCTAATCCTTATCTGAGCTCTTTGCCAGTCTACATCTTCCTGCTATGTAACTTCCTATAATAGTCTGTAGGGCATGGTGGAGCATGTTTCTAATCCCAGCACCCTGGGAGGCTAAGGCAGGAAGATTGCAAGTTTGAATCCAGGCCGGAACCTTAGTGAGATACTGTCCAATGTTAAATAAATAAATAAAAAAGGATTAGGGATGCAGCTCAGTGCAAAATCCCCCAATACTGCCAGAATAATTGTTTTTCACTCTCATTACAAATACAGTGACCAATGATCTTCCTTCTTTCTGCATGTGCCATTATTTTTATGTATTTGTACTATTTTCAGTTTTAGAGCTTGACTCTGCCTAATATCACCCCAAGTATCTCTCCTGTCTGCTTGCAGGTATGACTAGCATCATGTGGTATGGGCTTTCAGTGCACTGCCATGGCATAGACACAATGGTCACACTGAATATGTAGTCAGAGAGAGAGAGAGAGAGAGAGAGAGAGAGAGAGAGAGAGAGATAGAGGGGGGAGAGAGAGAGAGAGAGAAAGAGAGAGAGAAAGACAGAGAGGGAGAGAAAGAGGGGATTCATTTATTTGTCTTATATTCCTTCAAAAATTTCTGCCTGGCAATAAGCTTTTGGGAAAAGTTTTCAGAATCTTCTGTAGCCCATGGTGGAGGACACAAGAAACACTGTCAGGTGGAGAGACAGCTACAGCTATCATTTTGCTATTCCCTGGCAAGCTTCCATTCTGATTTTTCTTTCCCATTTACTTCTAATATCATTATGCTAGTGACACATACCAGACCATGTACATTTGTTCAAGACAAGGAGGGGAAAACAGAGTAGAGAATCAGGAACAAATAACCCACATGGGGTAGGGCAATGTACACATGTATTAGGGTTAGAAGAAAAGTAATTCTGTTAAATGAAGTGTAGTCCACAAAGATAATTGGAACCTTTTTCCATTTTTTTTTCATATATTCAAGCCATATCCCAATTATACTTTTGAGGAATCAAATGCTATGTCATACATATATTTCATTCCTGCATCATTCAGTACTTTTATTTAGAAACACTCATAAAACATTTGTTATTTGTGATGTTAATAGGGTGGAATGCACAATAAAATGTGGGCTCTCCAGATAAGAAAAAGCAAGTTTGCATAATTTACAAACTGTGATTATCTACAATGAAAACTCAAAAGAATTAGTAAATATTTACTGAAATTGTTCGGAAATTAGCCATATTGGTGGACTTATAGGTAATATGCCAGAGTGAGTTGATTTTCTCTAGAAGTTTACGGAGCTGAAATAATAGTTCACAAAAGATATATGCATACCTTAATGCCCAGAACTTGTTACTTTATAATAAGAATGAGTCTTAACCTTATATAGCAAGATAAGAGTTTCAAGTTTTTAGAGTATCATTAGATTTAGTGGGCCTTAAATCCAATGACAAGAGAGAGGCAGAGGAAGGTTAGATGTGCACTGGAAAAGATGTGAAGACAACAGATTCTAGACAAGGCCACCAGGGCAACTACTGGACGCTGAAAGAGACAAGGAAGAATTCCCCCTTAGAGCCTCCAAGGAGACTGTAACTCAGAATAAAGAAGAAAAAGGACTGGAGATGTGGCCTGGTGATAAAGTGCCGCTGAGTTTGCGCTCCAGTTACTGGGGTGGTGGTGGTGGTGGTTGTGGTGGTTGGTGTGTGTGTGTGTATGTGTATGTGTGTGTGCGAAGGAACCCATAGAGAGCACAGCACTGTTGGATTTTATATCTCTAGCCTTTGTAACTAGAGAAAATAGGTTTTTTACTCTTTTAAAGCTACAAATTTCGTGGAAAGGTGTTACGGTGAGCTCAGGCAGCTCAGAGTGTACGGAACAGAGTGTGTATGTGCTCTGCTGCCAGAGGTCTTTCTTTCAGTTTTGACTTCACAGGTTCCGAGCTGTATGTTTTTGGTCACATTATTTCACCTGAGAGGGCCTGCTAGAAGGGTCGAGCATGTAGACCTGTGCCTGGTGTATTGTGTACATGGAATACTTGTTAATGTTATCAACATTATTATTACTACCATTGCTATGATCACCAGCAGCAGTTGGAAAGTACAACATGAAAAAGATATTTAACATAACAAGAATGAATAAAAGTGTCTTGGCTAATTTTCTCACTGTTGAGACAAAATACCTAACACCCAAAGTTAAAGGGGGAAAAGTTTATTTGGCTCACAGTTTGTAGAGGTTTCAGTCCATAATTGGCTGGCTCCAAGCCAGGGGGCGGCACATGGTAGAGGGGCAACAGTTCTTGGCAGTGGAAGACAGCAAAAGCAACATGGGAGAAAAAGCGAGACAAACCTCATTCTGTCACTTGTACTGCATCCAGTCTAACAGGATTGCGGTGGTGTTAATCCAATCAGTGGACTGACCCAGCAACCACCCACCCTTAATTCCAGCATTGCACTACAAATCAATCACACTCTCTAGATTCAGCCACCTCCGAAAAAGCCCTGTGACAACATGAGGCTTTGGTGGGACATCTAAACACAAACCATAACAAAAAGGTACTTGGGAATAAATATAGTCTAGCATTCATGTGCTAGATTATACAGTTTTGCTAAAAGGTGCTAAAGACCTAAATAAATGGAGAGATATATCGTTTCCACAGGTAGAAGTGCTCATAAAGATACCAGTTTATCTATGCCATTCTAATAAAAATTCCAATAATATTTTGCATATTCTTTTTTAAAAAATTTGACAAATGATTGAGAAATTTACATGAGAGAGCAAATAGCTAAGAACAGCCACTGCACAGCTGAAGAAAAAGATGTGATTGTATAATGGAATACTATATATAATAGAAACAGAATTGTAGTTTCATACAATGACAAAGATAAATCCCATAAATATAAGATGGAATTGAAAAATATCAGAGATAAAAAAATCAGAAACATATTCCTTCTATTCAACTTATATTGATTTTACAAAGAAATTCTCCAATTAGGGTATTTACTTATTGTAAGAGCCTTGGTAGTCTTTTTTCAATGGTAAAAAGATTTTGCCCACAGAAATATAACCTGGGCCACAACCAGTAATTATTAAGAAGTATAACAAACATTATGTGTGACATATGGCATTTCTAACTACAAATGGTTACAATTAAAGAAATATGTTTAAAATGGCTATTAAAATGAAAATATATCATTAATTTCCAGAGAAAAGGAAGGGGAAATAAATACAGTAAAAATCTAAGCTAATGTGTTTATTCTGACATAAATTTAGCTGTATACTTCCTGGTATCAAGTAATGAAGTCATAGGTTATAGGATATAGGCTGTAGAATTCTCATTACTTGAAAGGAGAGGGATAATTTTCAGTTATAAAAATACATATTAGGCGTAGTGGTGCACCCCTGTAATTCCAGCACTCGGGAGGCTGAGGCAGGAGGATTGCTGTGAGTTTGAGGCTAGCCTGGGCTACAACATGAATTCAAGGCCAGCCTGAACTGCAGAGTGAGACCCTGTCTCAAAAAATATATATATATGTATATATAACAAGTTATATATATATATATATACATATATATATGTATATATGTGTGTGTGTGTGTGTGTGTGTTTAAAAATGATCATACAGGAAATTATACAAGAAATACCAAGCCACACATTTAACAATTGTTTCTGAAAGATAAATCTTATTCATATAGGTAATGTGTATATTTTTCTTCCATGAAAACCTATACTATAATATTTAGGTTTTTTTTTTTTTACCTTTTTTATTTTAAAGAGTATATAACAGAATAAAAGCAATCAAAACAAACCAGTGTAAGAGATACAGGACTTCAAAACATTATGAAATCAACAGTAGTTACCATAATGCCCCTTGATGTCTTCAAAATAGCTGCAGATAACTTTGGACATAGCATAAATCAAACAGAACAGGATAGATTAGAAACAATAAAAACAAAACAATGAATGTGACAAAGGACTTTGAAACAAGCCAATAGTAAATCCAAAATTGCTACCATAATGTATCTTGCTATCCTTGAAATAGTTTCTCCTGCCATGGGATTTAACATAATCAAACAAAACAAAACCCAACCCAACAAAACAATGGCAGCGACACAGGACTTCAAAACAAGACCATAGGGAATCAACAATGGCTGCAACCCTCCGAAGGAGACCCCTGCTAGGTGACACACTGCTTAGCGATAGCCTCTGAGCCTATGATCAGACTACTGGCCCTAGACCTGCAATGCTAGTGAAATACCAAAGCACCACAGGCATCCAATTGTATTTCACCTGGATAGCTACCATCACAGCCTGTGTTTCTCTGGGTAAACCAATCACTTGTGGTGGGGAATGGTACTTCTTGTCTGTCAACCCTTGTGCCAGAAGGGGCTGGGGTCTGGCTGTTCCCAGTCTGCTGGAGGCCTGTGCATGGTGCTGGTTCCCAGAGTGGGCTTGTTTGGTGCTGCGGCCATTGTTCTCTCTAACCCCAGTCTACAAATGGCCCTGACTCCATACATAGATTTCTTAAAGTTTCTTTGGGAATGGAAGATAAGTACTGTACTGGTTAGGATCTTTGCAGTCTAGAGAAGGTAATTTGAGTTGATAAAGGGAGTCTTTATGAAGATGTGGGTAAGGCATAGGAACACATAAGGGAAGGCACAGTATTGTGAGGCCACACTAGGGGTGACTGATACCCTATGAGGCTTCAATGAGTTGAGAAAAAGTTCATACCAGAATGAAACAGTGTCAGAGAAGGCCATCTGACAGGAGTGGTGACATTTAGTCAAAAGGTGAATCTATCTTCAAGTACCCCACAGAGAGCCAGGAAAATAAAGACCTTGAACTTTCCACCACTCCATCCAATCCCTTGCTGGTACTCTCCACTGGCTGGATTCAAATAGGCAGTAAGGGCTGGCACAGGGAGTCTGTTGGTGCTTGTTAGCCTTCTGGTGCACAGGAAGGGTGGGGGAAGGGTCCACAGGAGCTCTCCTGTCCAGAGGACATATTATTATTATTTTTTAAAATTTTATTTTAAAGATAGTAAAACCCAACAAAACAAAACAGAACAAAGTCAGTCAAAACAAAGCAGAAGAATTGGTACAGAACTTCGAAGCAGGATACTAGGAAAACAATAGCTACTATAATATATCTTATTATCTCCACAATAGTTGGCCATTCCACCAGCTATAACAAAATTGAACCAAAAACAAAACAGAATAAAACTAGTCAAAACAGAATATTGAATAAAGCAAAACAGTGAGAACGATATTGGGCCTCAAAGACAAGAGAGAAGGGACTCCCCCATATTTGCTACATTGCATACTGTCATCCTCCCAAGAGATGCTCAGACTGCTGGCCCCAGGCCTGCAATATCAACCAAACAATACAAGCATTTAGTTGCTTTATGTACCTTAGTTGCTATCCACTTAGCTGGTCCTCTGAACCAGCAGGTTGTTTGCAAGGGGGGGGTGGTGTTGATTCTCAGCCCGTGTGCTGGTAGGCTCACAGGAGGCAATGACTTTTCTCTTCTTGGAACCCGTTGCACCACTTACCAGGAAGGCTGGCTAGTTGTCTTCTGGTTGGATCCTCCCTGATCCAGCATAGCAGGTTCTCAGGAGGCACTGATCTTTCTCTTTCTGGAGTCCACACTGCTTGTGCCACTTACCAGGAAGGCTGGCTAATTGTCTTCTAAGAGGACATATTAGAAACTTGGGGAATTTTACAAAGCTCACACTGAGCCCCCTTTCAATCAGCTTGTTTGGGTAGAGCAGAAAGCAACATGTCCTCCTGTCTTTCCCACCCAGGCTTTGTCAAACAATCACTGCAGTATGAGGAGAAATGTGTGTAAGAAAATGTTGAGAACTGCTGGTCTACAAGAAAGGTCACTACTATTTCCTTAAAATGTTTTATTTTTCCAAATGGACTGTTCTGGAATAGAAAAGTTCGCTGTAGATCTTGAAAGTGCTCCCTAAGCTTGGAGAATCAGGTGGGTTCAGAGTCAGTGCTCATAACCTGAATCTGATCATCCTTGGACACAAGAAGTTACTTTCTCAGTGACCTGGCAGGAAACCTCACCACATGTGGAAACAGGTACACTTGGAGTCCCTGGAGACTGTGTCTAGTGACCTGACATCTAGGAGCTCCATCTGGATGGCAGCTTAAAATCTGTGTGTTCATGAAGCAGCAGCTGTCATAGTCACCGACAGGCATGCAAAGCCACTGCATGGCCAAGGAGGCCATTTAAAATATTGGAAAACATAGTCTAGCATTTATGGACTCTCTGGATTAATTCCCAATATTATGTGTTCTCTCTAATTTGAAAATCTACCATTTCTAAAAATGAAAATAAATTCAAATATAGAAGTGTGAAGAACTCTATTTTTTATGCTTAAACTTGATATGTATCAAAATATTTCTCTTTTTTTGTACTAAAACAATTTTTTAGACTGAATCATATGAATGGCAGACTGTTCAGTTCTAGTGCATCATTGGGGAATGAATGGGATGTATTGAATTTATGTTCTGTATTGTACTTTGATGCTGCTAGGGAAAGAAGTGTCTGGTTGAGAAAGTTACTAACTTCTTGTGTATATTGAAACAACACTTGAAGGCGACTGACTTTAGATAGGACAAAATAATCAGCACAACCTATGATGTTACTATAGTTTAAGTCCAGGCTGCCCGGAAGCTCAAACAGAGATAAAGAGAATAGTAGGATGAACGTTTTCATTGAAGTTCTGATTTCAAATATTATGAAGGCCTCAGGAGGTGATCCAATCTATTCCCAGCCTTTGGCAGAATTACAATTAAACTAGCCCAGGCAGATGGCAATCCATCCTTTTTCTAAAATCACTGACTCAAGAAACGCGATATAACTCTTCCCACATCCCATCACCTCGCTTTAAGTCCTCGGGGGTGTACGCATGTAATAACGAAGAGCACAAGACGCACAACCCCTGTCACGAACGGGGCAGTATTTATGATAATTCGTCAGCAACACCAAATCAGATAACAATCCCTGTTCCTTCCCCATCCAGCTCCACAAATCATTTGCTTCCCTGAGGAGTCTTTCCTTGTCCTTTTGTCACTTTGTTTCTCTTGGTTTTCTCTGTTTTCCCCAATTCAGAATTCCTAGTTGGTTTCATACAGCATTCCTTTTTCTTTGTTTTGTTTTTAGTTTAGCTTTTTGATGCAGGGTCATGTAGTCCAGGCTGGACTTGAACTTGAGATCTTCCTGTTTCCACCTCCTGAGTCCTGGCTGAGAATACAGGGGTGCAGCGCCATGTCTGTGTCTCTACAAAATTCTTTAATACCCTAGGAATAGAAAGGCAGTCTTGACAGACCACAAGGGAGTTGTCAGCACCACGGACAGTGGCTCACCAAGCTAAAGCAAGCAATTCACTAAGGGTACTGGTAGCCAAGAGCATGTGGATGACCTGGGATATCTTGGAAGGTCTTCATCAACTTATTCCCTTTCCCCTTCTAGCCTTCTACATTTTGAAATACATAGCTTTAATTTCTTTCAGTGCAGAAAGAGGAGTCCTGCGTCTCAATAATCTATGGGACAGAGGGACTCAGGCTGACAGGAAGTGAACTATGTACAGACTCGCTAAAGTTAATTCATCAGTTGGCTCTGAGGTTCAAAGAACAAGCATAAAAGACAGTGGAAAACAATGGAGGCGGAGGGGAGGGAAGGGGAGAGAAGTAATTGGGGAGAGGGTCCCCTCTCCTGTCTTGCAGATGCCTCAATTAACTATATTTCACAAAGAATTCAGGCCCCAAAATGTGCAGTAATGCCATTACATCATTCTGTATGCCTCTTGTTTTTCTCATTAGGAAACATTTGTTCTAACTTCAAATCCATTTAGAATTACCTGTGCAGGCTTGGCTAAGTCACCTAAAATCTCTACCTAATCTTGTGGCAAAAATTTCACAATACTTCTGAATATTTAAATTTAATTAATCTGGTTTTTGGGATGAGGCCTCATTATGTAGTTCAGGGTGGCCTTGAACTAACTGTGTAGCCTAGGCTGGCCTTAAATCTCTGATAATCCTCCAGCCTCAGCCTCCTGAGTACTGGAATTATAGGCATATGCCACCATCCATGGCTAACTTTTGAAAATTTTATTTTTTTATTTTTATTTTTATTTTTTTTTTGAGACAGGATCTTGTTATGTAGTGTAGGCTTGGCCTTGAACTTGCTTATGCAGTCCATGCTGCCTCAAAATTACAGCAGTCCTCTTGCCTCAGCTTCCCAGGTGCTGGGATTATAAGTGTGCTCCACCATGCCCAGTAGCATTTTATTTATTTATTTATTTATTTGGTACCAGGAATTGAACTCAAGGCCTCACGCTTGCCAGGCAGGTGCTATGCCACTGAGCTATATCCTTGGCCATATTTTATTTATTTTTGAAAGAGGGTCTCACTATGCTGTTGTGGCTGGCCTTGAACTTACTATGTAGCCCAGGCTAGCCTCTAACTTGTAATGATCCTCCTGCCTCAGCCTCCCAGGTGCTGGGATTATAGGTGTGTGCCACCATGTCCTGAGCTTTTGAACATTTTAAATGCACATCTTTGGACGTATCAATTCAAGCATAAAAACAATCCAACAGATAAATTTACACAAATGCAAATGACAGCATAATATTACTTATTAAAAAAATAAAGGTTAGAAACAATCTTAAAATCTATCAATAAAACTGTTTACACAAATTTAAAGGGGCCAAATGTGTAGCTCAGTGGCAGAGCATTTGCCTAGCACTACAGAAGACTGTAGGTTTGATCTCCAGCACAATAACCAACCAAATAGATACAATTTTATCCTTCAAATACTATGCAACTATACAAAGAGGAAGTTCATCACATGCTGATGTGAAAGGTCTCCTGCATATGTTACTAAGAAAAAGAGCTAGGTTCAGAACAAAGAGTATATGAAAGTGTGTGTATAAAAAGAAGGCAATATCTCCCAGAAGATGCTTTGGGAACAGGGTTAGCTATTGCTCCTGGGAAAGGAAATTGAGTACATGGGGTGAGAGATGGAAGGGAGTTTGTCTCTGTGTGCTTAAGATTATGCCTTATGTATCTTTAGGATGAGACGAATGTATCATCTGTGTAAAACAGGGTTGGGGCTGTAGTTCAATGGTAGAGCACTTGTTTGGTGTGCACAAAGCTCTAGATTTGAGTTTCAACTCTACAATGAATGAATGAACTTCAGTACAAAAGCAGTAAATTATCCTTGACTCGATTTCCATATTATCCTGCCCATTTGGTTTTCCTGGGAATCGAGCAGAATTATTTCTGTAAAGATTCTTTGATGGATATTGTTGGGGCACAATTATAATGTAAGAACACATTTATCAAATAGTAAGCTTATAGGTATTTCATGATCAATTAGAAGTGTCTGACAAAGTTTCTGTTCTGCTGTTCCTGCTGAATTCAATCGACCTTGACGGTGTCTACAGCCCAGCCGCGGACCTCCAAAGAGCACTGAGTCAGAGTAATTTTCTGTACCTTAAGGTGCCCTGGGCTACTTCAACGGCCCCTCCCCAGAGTGTTTCTATATTATGGTAATGCCTTTAACTATGTTCACTCTGTCAGGGGCCCCGCCCGTTATTCCAGAGTGTTTCTATATTATGATAAACAATTCCTTTGTTTCAACAAATCCATTCAAGACTAGCCTGCCTGTCAGTATATGACTCAACGCATGTAACCAATTATGTAACATTTTGTCACTTGCTTTATAGTCCCCACCTCTAAATTCTATATAAACTAAGCTCGGTAAATTCGGCACTGTTCCAAAGCCCAAAGAAGGGAGGAAATTATTAAGATTAGAGCAGAAATTAATGCAATTGAAACTAAGAAAACAATACAAAGAATTAATGAATCAAAGAGTTGGTTCTTCGAAAGAGTAAATAAAATTGATAAACCCCTAGCCAACCTTATCAAAAAGAGGAAAGAAAAAACTCAGATTCATGCAATAAGAAATGAAAAGGGTGAAATCACTACAGACCCGGTTGAAATACAGAAGATCATCAACACCTACTTCGAAAACCTTTACTCACATAGATTCGATAACACAGAAGAAATGGACAGATTCCTAGAAACCTATGAATTACCAAAGCTGAAGCAAGAAGATATAAAGCTGCTGAATAACCCAATTTCAGCTAATGAAATTGAAAATGTAATTAAGACCCTACCAACAAAGAAAAACCCGGGCCCTGATGGATTCACTGCTGAATTCTATAAGAAATTCAGGGAAGACTTAATGCCAACACTCCTCAAACTCTTCAATGAAATTGAAAGGGAAGCAAGTCTCCCTAACTCATTCCTGGAAACAAGTATTACCCTAATACCAAAACCAGAGAAAGACCCAACCAAAAAAGAAAATTACAGGCCAATCTCCCTAATG